>JAACNH010003882.1:0-26670 GCA_019447015.1 Hymenochirus boettgeri
GACCATTTCTATCTCCACATTGGACACATTCACGCAACAAGATGGCTTCCATCTTTCCTTTAGACTTCCTGATCCGGGGGCACATGGCTCATTGCACAGCGACTGAGGAAACTACATTTTTTAAAAAAAAGTTGTTTGAAGTTGGTTTATTTATTGAAGTTGGGATATATTTTAAGTACAGTAAAAACGTTTTTACAACATTTTATACCTGTTTGTTCTAAAGGGGAAACTAAAGTCTCAGACAGACAACATTTGCCCCAATAGAAAGAGCACATATTACAAAAGATACAAAAAAGCTGTGTTCTCTTTCTTTTGCTGTGGAGCTAGGGTGATTATGAATTAACCTGTGGGTACTTGGGCGTAACAATCCCATAATTCATCTATCTGAGAAAGAACCACCCAGCTAAGTGTATGCAGTACACTTTACAGGAGGCGCCAGCCTTGCTTCCTGGAAACTGACAGCCAACATGTTACAGCCCGAGAGAACCCTCCCTACTGACACGATTTCAGCAAGCTTTAGGGGAATCGAACCTGCAACCTTCTATACTGTCTGCAAAAGAAGAAGGTTTACTAGGTAGACATATCAGTACATTATAGAATCTTTATCTTTGCTAGAAAACATAATAGGAAAAAAAGTGAAGGCCTGGGAAAATTAAACCTGATCCCAATGGTCTGCTTGTTAGCACAACCAGCAACTTTAGCAAGCAAACACCATGCACATGCCATAGATTGCAAGTACATTCAGTTAAATGTCAGTAAAATCTAGTTCAACTGGTGTGTATTGCCTCCAGGGAAAGGCTGGTTGGTAAATAAAAAACAGAGCGTGCTACATGTTAAAAGTTTGTACCCTAATGTAGAAGCACATAAACTCAGGGCAGTTAGACTATGTGTATTGTGTTAAGTAAATCGGGGGACGGGATTTGAACTTGTGACTTCTTTTGGCGTGCTTTCCTTAAAAAACTGGGACTGTTACATGGTGCATCCACAGCAACTCAACAATATGTGGCAGCACTCATGCCTTGCGGCAGAAGTCCTGCACCCTGACCACATCTGCAAGGAGTTGTGGTGTTCTCTCCATGGCTGCGTGGGTTTCTCTGGGAACTCGGTTCCCCCTACTAAAACAATCGACAAAGATAGGCAACACTACTTAGACATTAGACAGATTTAGGTGTTGTCTATGAGACATCTTTAATATCTTTATCTAACATCTGCTAGGTATGGCACCTTGAGGAGATTATAATAGTTCTCCATTATAAGAAGCGTAAAAAATTTGCCTGGACTTTTGAATCATCAGTGTCATCACACAAATCACCCCCCCCCAAAATGGCCAGTGAACAGTTCCCACATACTCCCAACAAGCACAGGGACTGGCTGCAGGGAATCGTAGCAGAGGGAGCATTGTACAGGTTAAGGCAATTGTGTGGAGTGCTAAACAGGTGTCATTATGAGGCGCATTCCTAAGGTCTGACACCACACAGGATCAGTATAGGTATCATTCTATGGGAGCCACATCACACAGCCAGCAGGCATTTGTCTGGACAATTCGTCGATGCCCTTTAAAGTGATGCCATACACCAGACCAAATCCTAGATACCATCGTAGATAGGGATGGATGAAACTGCTTCTTCTACGTACAACAATGAAGGCCAAAAAAATGGAAGATGATACATGCGTCGTCCATACACGACATGGGATGTACAATATTGCAAATCTATTGACCGGAGAATTGGATTGTGTATGGGGCCCTATTTGTGGGTATCCACATCTAGTTGCTTCGCATTTAATATTTTCAACATACTAATTGTATATATGCTACTAAATATTATTATGTGTGGAATTATATAGCCGCCAACATATTCTGCAGCTTTAACAATTATTTACGCAATCATATCAGCCTGCCCTGAAGAAGGCCTACAATCTAAGCACACTTTATTGACACATACAACCTATCAGTATGTCTTTATGATTAGGGGGAAGGAAAAACGGAGTGCCCGGAGGAACCCCACGCAAGCACGTGGGGAGGAGAACATACAAACTTGTGCAGATGCGTCTAAGCGGTGGAATCGACCATGGACTTTGCAAGGTAGTCAGTACTAAACAACTAAAAACGAATGGCTCCACCAATAATTAAGTAATAACAATAAAACAAAGCCGTCAGTCACTGTAACCTTCTGTACCTTCCCCGTCAACACCTAAACATGCTGCCACATTGTCATGTCACAATCTAACCAGGAGGTAGCTTGGGGTCAGTTATTAGAAATCCATTTGAGATTTGTGATCCTATGGATTTGCACGAGGATCGGAGACGGGAGGCAGAGAAGAGGACAGTCTCATGAAAATAAACATTGGCAGTATTTGAAATGACCAAAGGCAATAAACAGGTAATTCAATTCTAACTCTCCTTCTCTGCCAGCCCCCCACCCCCATAATGAACACTTAACGGATTTATGTAGATCTGTAATTTTAATTATTTATCTTTCCTTGTAAAATATGAATCACATATCAGAGTCATTACGGATCTCAAAATGGTTTCTGTCATGTCTGAACATGAAATGATTCAACTTCTAGGGATACAGATTGATGGTCGGGGAGGGACAGTCCATGTAGAATATCAAACTCTCTGATAGGACCTTTATTCCTTTTGTAGTAGGGAGCCTCATGATAGAGTTTGTACGGCCCACATGAACTTAAACAGATTTAGCTAAAAATGACAATAAAAGATTATAAAGTACAGAGTATTGTAAATTCATATTTCAGCTTCTCTGGTTGAGAATATCATTCAAAACAGCAGGGGTTAACTATAAACCATATCTGGATTGAGAAGATGATGATTATTGGTTAATATTTAGTACAAACACATATTTAAAGCGGTCACTATACTCCATCCAAGCAACTTACTTCTGAAAAATACAATTTGAGAGAAGAAAATGATGGTATATTTATATCTGTGCTGCTTTGTCATTAAATCAATATTGTTTATTGGTGAGTGCTCTAATTCCCCCAACCCTGACACTTACTCACTTGCATTTTGTCTGCGACACTTTAAGTTCTGCCATCCTCACCATGCGAACACTATATGCTTACACAGTCCCCCCATTCCCTCCCCCCTGCTTCTCTTATCTCTGCTGATTTCTTAATTGTTGCGAAACTGTGCTGACAGGCAAACCAAAGGGATCCCAGTAAGAGCAGGAACGAGTCACAAATTATTAATGTGGAACTTTGTTAGTTAGCGTATAGATACCCTTTAAAATAGAAGGTTGGTAATATATTATGATTAAAGGAATGATCTGATACATTTATGATCCTGCCCTGCTTTCCTCATAATCGCGTCCATTAAAGAAAGAGGAGCTAGGTGGTTGTGTAATGTCAAGGCTCACAGTGGAAGAAGGAAGCATGACCCCTTGTACTGCTGTAAGTTTGTATAGAGTGTAAACTAGAAGCATGTCCTTAATTCCTTATAAAGGGTGTTGCGGTGTTCTCTTTTATAAAGCCACTGTATGGAGACGGCAGCCATTTTATTATAACAATTAAAGGAAAGTGTGTAATTATCAGTTTATAACACAATTTTGGGGAAAGTAAAATTTAGGTAAACTTACCATTTACCAGCTTTGATCAATGGAATGGAACCTTATATGCTGCCCAATTTGTCTGTCTAACAGTTACATAGTAGTACATAGTAATAATAGAGTTGTAGAAAGACATAAGTCATCTAGTCCAACCTTTAATGCACCATTAATGTCTGTCTAACAGTTAAATAGTAACATAGTATTGGAGGTTGTATAAAGACATACATCAATCTAGTCCAACATTTATACCCCGACCAATAATGCCGCTAACAGTTCATAGTAAACATAGTATGGAGGTTGTATAAAGACATATGTACATCTAGTCCAACCTTTATACCCTACCCATAATGTCTGTATTACAGGGTAAATAGTAACATAGTATTGGAGGTTGTATAAAGACCTAACGTCCATCTAGTCCAACCTTATACCCTACCCATATTGTCTGCTACAATTACATAGTAACATAGGTAATTAGAGGTTGTATTATAAAGACATAGTCCATCTAGTCAACCTTTTATACCGTACCATACCATAATGAGTAAGACTGCACATGCAGTGCCAATTTAAGATGTATTAGAAGTAAGACTGCACATGCAGTGTAATTTAGATGTATTAGAAGTAAGACTGCACATCAGTGCCAATTTAAGATGTATTAATAAGACTGCACAGCAGTGCCAATTTAAGATGTATTCGAAGTATGCACATGCAGTGCCATTTAAGATGTATTTGAGAGTAAGACTGCACATGGCAGCAGTGCCAATTTAAGATGTATTCGAAGTAAGACTGCACATGCAGTGCCAATTTAAGATGTATTCGAAGTAAGACTGCACAGGCAGTGCCAATTTAAGATGTATTCGAAGTAAGACTGCACATGCAGTGCCAATTTAAGATGTATTAGAAGTAAGACTGCACATGCAGTGCCAATTTAAGATGGATCCGAAGGAAGACGAAAATGCCTTGCCAATGTAAGAAGTTTTAGGTAAGAAGACTTCGCACATGCAGTGCCAATATGCCAGATTTATGATTATTTAGAGCGTAAGACTGCACATGCAGTGCCAATTTAAGAGTATTAGAAGTAAGACTGCACATGCCGTGCCAATTTAAGATGTTCGAAGTAAGACTGAAATGCCTTGCCAATTAAGATGTATTGGAGAAGAGCACATGCAGTGCCAATTATGATTTATTAGATGTAAGACTGCACATGCAGTGCCAATTAAGATGTATTTGAAGTAAGACTGCACATGCAATGCCAATTTAAGATGTATTCGAAGAAAGACTGCACATGCAGTGCCAATTTAAGATGTATTAGATGTAAGACTGCACATGCAGTGCCAATTTAAGATGTATTCGAAGTAAGACTGCAATGCAGTGCAATTTAAGATGTATTTGAAGACTGCACATGCAGTGCCAATTTAAGATGTATTGAAGATAGACTGCACATGCAGTGCCAATTTAAGATGTATTCGAAGTAAGACTGCACATGCAGTGTCAATTTAAGATGTATTTAAAGTAAGACTGCACATGCAGTGCCAATTTAGATGTATTCGAAGTAAGACTGCATTTGCAGTGCCAATTTAAGATGTATTTGAAGTAAGACTGCACATCAGTGCCAATTTAAGATGTATTCGAAGTAAGACTGCACATGCAGTGCCAATTTAAGATGCATTCGAAGTAGGACTCACATGCAGTGCCAATTTAGGATGTATTCGAAGTAAGGAATGCATGTTGCAGTGCCAATTTAAGATGATTTGAAGTAAGACTGCACATACAGGCCAATTTAAGTTATTCGAAGTAAGACTGCACATGCAGTGCCAATTTAAGATGTATTTGAAGTAAGACTGCACATGCAGTGCCAATTTAGGATGTATTAGAAGTAAGACTGCACATGCAGTGCCAATTTAAGATGTATGCGAAGTAAGATACACGTGCAATGCCCAATTAAGATGTATTTGAAGTAAGACTGCACAGGCAGTGCCAATTTAAGATGTATTCGAAGTAAGACTGCACATGCAGTGCCAATTTAAAATGTATCCGAAGTAGACTGAACATGCAGTGCCAATTTAGGATGTATTTGAAGTAAGACTGCACATGCAGTGCCAATTAAGATGTATTCGAAGTAAGACTGCACAGGCAGTGCCAATTTAACATGTATTCGAAGTAAGACTGCACATGCAGTGCTAATTTAAGATGTATTCGAAGTAACACTGTACATGCAGTGCCATTTTAAGATGTATTTAAAGTAAGACTGCACATGCAGTGCCAATTTAGATGTATTCGAGAGTAAGACTGCACAGCAGTGCCATTTAAGATGTATTCGAAGTAAGACTGCATATGCAGTGCAAATTTAAGATGTATTCGAGTAAGACTGCATATGCAGTGCAAATTTAAGATGTATCGAAGTAAGACTGCATATGCAGTGCCAATTTAAGATGTATTCGAAGTAAGACTGCACATGCAGTGCTAATTTAAATGTATTCGAAGTAACACTGCACATGCAGTGCCAATTTAAGATGATTCGAAGTAAGACTGCACATACAGTGCTAATTTAAGATGTATTCAAAGTAAGACTGCATATGCAGTGCAAATTTAAGATGTATTCGAAGTAAGACGCAATGCAGTGCCAATTTAAGATGTATTCAAAGTAAGACTGCATATGCAGTGCAAATTTAAGATGTATTCGAAGTAAGACTGCATATGCAGTGCCATTTAAGATGTATTCAAAGTAACACTGCACATGCAGTGCCAATTTAAGATGTATTCGAAGTAAGACTACACATGCAGTGCCAATTTAAGATGTATTCGAAGTAAGACTGCATATGCAGTGCAAATAAGATGTATTCGAAGTAAGACTGCATATGCAGTGCCAATTTAAGATGTATTCGAAGTAAGACTGCACATGCAGTGCTAATTTAAATGTATTCGAAGAACACTGCACATGCAGTGCCAATTTAAGATGTATTTGAAGTAAGACTGCACATGCAATGCCAATTTAAGATGTATTCGAAGAAAGACTGCACATGCAGTGCCAATTTAAGAGTATTAGATGTAAGACTGCACATGCAGTGCCAATTTAAAGTATTTGAGAGAAGATGCATATGCAGTGGACCAATTTAAGATGTATTTGAAGACTGCACATGCAGTGCCAATTTAAGATGTATTCGAAGTAAAGACTGCACATGCAGTGTCAATTTAAGATGTATTTAAAGTAAGACTGCACATGCAGTGCCAATTTAGGATGTATTCGAAGTAAGACTGCATTGCAGTGCCAATTTAAGATGTATTGAAGTAAGAACTGCACATGCAGTGCCAATTTAAGATGTATTCGAAGTAAGACTGCACATGCAGTGCCAATTTAAGATGATTCGAAGTAGAGACGCAACATGCAGTGCCAATTTAGGAGTGTATTCAGTAAGTAAGACTGCATTTGCAGTGCCATTAAGATGTATTTGAAGTAAGACTGCACATACAGTGCCAATTTAAGATGTATTCGAAGTAAGACTGCAATGCAGTGCCATTTAAGATGTATTTGAAGTAAGACTGCACATGCAGTGCCAATTTAGGATGTATTAGAAGTAAGACTGCACATGCAGTGCCAATTTAAGATGTATGCGAAGTAAGACTACACTGCAAGCCAATTTTAGATGTATTGAAGTAAGACTGCACAGGCAGTGCCAATTAAGATGATTCGAAGTAAGACTGCACATGCAGTGCCAATTTAACATGTATCCGAAGTAAGATGACACATGCAGTGCCAATTTAGGATGTATTTGAAGTAAGACTGAACATGCAGTGCCAATTAAGATGTATTGGAGTAAGAGTGCACATGCAGTGCCAATTTAACATGTATTCAAGTAAGACTGCACATGCAGTGCCAATTTAGGATGATTTGAAGTAAGACTGCACATGCAGTGCCAATTTAAGAGTATTGAAGTAAGACTGCACAGGCAGTGCCAATTTAACATGTATTCGAAGTAAGACTGCACATGCAGTGCTAATTTAAGATGTATTCAAGTAAGTACACTGTACATGCAGTGCCAATTTAAGATGTATTAAGTAAGACTGCACATGCAGTGCCAATTTAAGATGTATTCGAAGTAAGACTGCACAGGCAGTGCCAATTTAAGATGTATTCGAAGTAAGTAAGACTGCATATGCAGTGCAAATTTAAGATGTATTCGAAGTAAGACTGCATATGCAGTGCAAATTTAGATGTATTCGAAGTAAGACTGCACATGCAGTGCCAATTTAAGATGTATTCGAAGTAAGACTGCACATGCAGTGCTAATTTAAAATGTATTCGAAGTAGTAGTAAACTGCACATGCAGTGCCAATTAAGATGTATTCGAAGTAAGACTGCACATGCAGTGCTAATTTAAGATGTATTCAAGTAAGACTGCATATGCAGTGCAATTTAAGATGTATTCGAAGTAAGACTGCATATGCAGTGCCAATTAAGATGTATTCAAAATAGACTGCAATGCAGTGCAAATTTAAGATGTATTCGAAGTAAGACAGCATATGCAGTGCCAATTTAAGATGTATTCAAAGTAACACTGCACATGCAGTGCCAATTTAAGATGTATTCGAAGTAAGTACTACATGCAGTGCCATTTAAGATGTATTCGAAGTAAGACTGCATATGCAGTGCAAATTAGATTATTCGAAGTAAGACTGCAATGCAGTGCCAATTTAAGATATTCGAAGTAAGAATGCACATGCAGTGCAATTTTAAATGTATTAGTAAGACTGCACATGCAGTGCCAATTTAAGATGTATTCGAAGTAAGTAGACTGCACATGCAGTGCCAATTTAAGATGTATTCGAGTAGACTGCGCAGTGCCAATTAAGATGTATTAGAAGTAAGACTGCACATGCAGTGCAATTTAAGATGTATTTGAAGTAAGACTGCACTGCAGTGCCATTTAAGATGTATTCGACGTAAGACTGCACATGCAGTGCCAATTTAAGATGTATTTGAAGTAAGACTGCACGTGCAGTGCCAATTTAAGATGTTTCGAAGTAAGACTGCACATGCAGTGCCAATTTAAGATGTATTCGAAGTAAGACTGCACAGGCGTGCCAATTTAAGATGTATTCGAAGTAAGACTGCATATGCAGTGCCAATTTAAGATGTATTCGAAGTAAGACTGCCATGCAGTGCCAATTTAAGTGTATTCGAAGTAAGACTGCACAGCAGTGCCAATTTAAGATGTATTCGAAGTAAGACTGCACATGCAGTGACAATTTAAGATGTATTCGAAGTAAGACTGCATATGCAGTGCCAATTTAAGATGTATTCGAAGTAAGACTGCACAGCAGTGCCAATTAAGATGTATTTGAAGTAAGACACACATGCAGTGCCAATTTAAGATGTATTCGAAGTAAGACTGCATATGCAGTGCCAATTAAGATGTATTCGAAGTAAGACTGCACAGGCAGTGCCAATTTAAGATGTATTCGAAGTAAGACTGCACATGCAGTGCTAATTTAAATGTATTCGAAGTAATACTGCACATGCAGTGCCATTTAAGATGTATTTGAAGTAGACTGCACAATCAGTGCCAATTTAAGATGTATTTGAAGTAAGACTGCACATGCAGTGCCAATTTAAGATGTATTTGAAGTAAGACTGCACATGCAGTGCAATTTAAGATGTATGCGAAGTAAGACTACACGTGCAATGCCAATTTAAGATGTATTAGAAGTAAGACTGCACATGCAGTGCCAATTTAAGATGTATGCGAAGTAAGACACACTGTTGCAATGCCAATTTAAGATGTATTGAAGTAGTAACACTGCACATGCAGTGCCAATTTAAGATGTATATGCGAAGTAGTAAGACTGCACTTGCAATGCCATTTAAGATGTATTGAAGTAAGACTGCACAGGCAGTGCCAATTTAAGATGTATTTGAAGTAAGACTGCACATGCAGTGCCAATTTAACATGTATTCGAAGTAAGACTGAACATGCAGTGCCAATTTAAGATGTATTTGAAGTAAGAACTGCACATGCAGTGCCAATTTAACATGTATCCAAGTAAGACTGCACATGCAGTGCCAATTTAGATGTATTGAAGTAAGACTGCATATGCCGTGCCAATTTAGATGTATTTCGAAGTAAGACTGCACATGCAGTGCCAATTTAAGATGTATTCAAGTAAGACTGCACAGGCAGTGCCAATTTAACATGTATTCGAAGTAAGACTGCACATGCAGTGCTAATTTAAGATGTATTCGTAGTCAAGTACACTGTACATGCAGTGCCATTTAAGATGTTTTAAAGTAAGAAACATGCAGTGCCAATTTAAGTGATTTCAAGTAAGACTGCATAGCAGTGCCAATTTAAGATGTATTCGAAGTAGACTGCGCATATGCAGTGCCAATTAAGATGTATTCGAAGTAAGACTGCACATGCAGTGCAATTTAAGATGTATTCGAAGTAAGACTGCACATGCAGTGCCAATTTAAGATGTATTCGAAGTAAGACTGCACATGCAGTGTCAATTTAAGATGTATTCGAAGTAAGACTGCATGCAGTGCCAATTTAAGATGTATGAAGTAAGACTGCACATGCAGTGCCATTTAAGATGTATTGGAAGGAAGATGCACTGCAGTGCCAATTAAGATGTATTGAAGTAAGACTGCACATGCAGTGCCAATTTAAGAGTATTATAGTAAGACTGCAAGGCAGTGCCAATTTAAGATGTATTCGAAGTAAGACTGCATATGCAGTGCAATTTAAGATGTATTCGAAGTAAGACTGCATTGCAGTGCAATTTAAGAGTATTCGAAGTAGACTGCACGCAGTGCCAATTTAAGATGTATTCGAAGTAAGACTGCACATGCAGTGCAATTTAAGGTATTTAAGTAGTAATGTAAGACTGCAGTGCAGTGCCAATTTAAGATGTATCGAAGTAAGACTGCACATGCAGTGCCAATTAAGATGTATTGAAGTAAGACTGCACAGCAGTGCAATTTAAGAGTATTCGAAGTAAAGACTGCACACGCAGTGCCAATTAAGATGTATTCGAAGTAAGACTGCACAAGCAGATGCCAATTTAAGATGTATTCGAAGTAAGACTGCACATCGCAGTGCCAATTAAGATGTATTCGAAGAAGTAAGACTGCAATGCAGTGCCAATTTAAGATGTATTGAAGTAAGACTGCACAGGCAGTGCCAATTTAAGATGTATTCGAAGTAAGACTGCACATGCAGTGCCAATTTAAGATGTATTCGAAGTAAGACTGCACCTGCAGTGCCAATTTAAGATGTATTTGAAGTAAGACTGCACAGGCAGTGCCAATTTAAGATGTATTCGAAGTAGAAGATGCACAGCAGTGCCAATTTAAGATGTATTGAAGTAAGACTGCACATGCAGTGCCAATTAAGTGTATTCGAGTAAGTAAGGTAAGACTGCACATGCCGTGCAATTTAAGATGTATTCGAAGTAAGACTGCACATGCAGTGCCAATTTAAGATGTATTTGAAGTAAGACTGCACATGCAGTGCCAATTTAAGATGTTTCGAAGTAAGACTGCACATGCAGTGCCAATTTAAGATGTATTCGAAGTAAGACTGCACATGCAGTGCCAATTTAGATGTATTCGAAGTAAGACTGCACAGGCAGTGCATTAAGATGTATTTGAAGTAAGACTGCACAGGCAGTGCCAATTTAAGATGTATTCGAAGTAAGACTGCACATGCAGTGCCAATTTAAGATGTATTTGAAGTAAGACTGCACATGCAGTGCCAATTAAGATGTATTTGAAGTAAGACTGCACATGCAGTGCCAATTTAGATGTATTCGAAGTAAGACTGCATCTGCAGTGCAATTTAAGATGTATTCGAAGTAAGACTGCATATGCAGTGCCAATTTAAGATGTATTCGAAGATAAGACTGCACAAGCAGTGCCATTTAGATGTATTCGAAGTAAGACTGCACATGCAGTGCCATTTAAGATGTATTCGAAGTAAGACTGCACATGCAGTGCCAATTTAAGATGTATTTGAAGTAAGACTGCACAGGCAGTGCCAATTTAAGATGTTTGAAGTAAGACTGCACAGGCAGTGCCAATTTAAGATGTATTCCGAAGTAAGACTGCACATGCAGTGCCAATTTAAGATGTATTCGAAGTAGACTGAGCACATGCAGTGCCAATTTAGATGTATCGAAGTAAGACTGAACATGCAGTGCCAATTTAAGATGTATTCGAAGTAAGACTGCACATGCAGTTGCCAATTAGAGATGATCGAAGTAAGACTGAACATGCAGTGCCAATTTAAGATGTATTCGAAGTAAGACTGCACATGCAGTGCCAATTTAAGATGTATTCGAAGTAAGACTGAACATGCAGTGCCAATTTAAGATGTATTCGAAGTAAGACTGCACATGCAGTGCCATTAAGATGTATCGAAGTAGACTGAACCATGCAGTGCCAATTTAAGATGTATTCGAAGTAAGACTGCACATGCAGTGCCAATTAAGATGTATTCGAAGTAAGACTGCATATGCAGTGCCAATTTAAGATGTATTCGAAGACTGCACATGCAGTGCCAATTTAAGATGTATTCGAAGTAAGACTGCACATGCAGTGCCAATTTAAGATGTTTGAAGTAAGCTGCACATGCAGTGCCAATTTAAGATGTATTCGAAGTAAGACTGCACATGCAGTGCCAATTTAAGATGGATTCGAAGTAAGACGCACATGCAGTGCCAATTTAAGATGTATTGAAGGTTAAGACTGCAAGGCAGTGCCAATTTAAGATGTATTCGAGAAGAAAGATGCAATGCCGTGCCATTTAGATGTATTAGATGTTAAGACTGCACATGAAGTGCCAAATTTAAGATGTATTCGAAGTAAGACTGCATATGCAGTGACAATTTAAGATGTATTTGAAGACTGCACATGCAGTGCCAATTTAAGATGTATTCGAAGACTGCACATGCAGTGCCAATTTAAGATGTATTCGAAGTAAGACTGCACATGCAGTGTCAATTTAAGATGTATTTAAGTTAGACTGCCATGCAGTGCCAATTTAGGATGTTATGTATCGAAGTAATATGCATTTGCAGTTGCCATTTAAGAGTATTAGTAAAGTAAGCTGCACATACAGTGCCAATTTAAGATGTATTCGAAGTAAGATGCACATGCAGTGCCAATTTAGATGCATTCGAAGTAGGACTGCACCATGCAGTGCCAATTTAGGATGTATTCGAAGTAAGACTGCATTTGCAGTGCCAATTTAAGATGTATTTGAAGTAAGACTGCACATACAGTGCCAATTTAAGATGTATTCGAAGTAAGACTGCACATGCAGTGCCAATTTAAGATGTATTTGAAGTAGACTGCACTTGCAGTGCCAATTTAAGATGTATTTGAAGTAAGACTACACATGCAGTGCCAATTTAAGATGTATTTGAAGTAAGACTGCACATGCAGTGCCAATTTAGGGTGTATTTGGAGTAAGACTGCACATGCAGTTCCAATTTAAGATGTATTCAAAGTAAGACTGCACATACAGTGCCAATTTAAGATGTATTTGAAATAAAACTGCACATGCAGTGCCAATTTAAAATGTATTCAAATATTGCACATGCAGTGCCAATTTAAGATGTATTTGAAGTAAGACTGCACATGCAGTGCCAATTTAAGATGTATTTGAAGACTGCACATGCAGTGGCAATTTAAGATGTATTCGAAGACTGCACATGCAGTGCCAATAAGACTACGGCCAACGTGGTTAGAACCATAAGACTACGGCCAATGTGGTTAGAACCATAAGACTACGGCCAACGTGGTTAGAACCACAAGACTACGTCCAATGTGGTTAGAACCGCAAGACTACGGCCAATGTGAGACTACAGCCAACGTGGTTAGAATAATGTCACCCAATGTGATCTCTTACAGGGTGCTTTGAAATCCTGTATGCATCGGATTATCTTGAGACTATTTAAAGATGTATTTAGAAGATGTATTTAAAGATGTAGAATAGATATGGACACTGTTAAAAACAAAAAGCAACCTGTCTCAATGAAAACAGCACACTGTACCTTTAACAGTCTGGCTGACGAATGCTCCCCTACCTCTGCAATGTGCGGCACCCCATAGCGAAGCTTTTCCTTGCACCTTTCAGGCAGGAAAAAAAGAAGCTTGGGAAGAACCAAGTAGACCGTGCGGGGGTCCACATCACACCCCTTAGTTGGACCTATATTAAAAGGAAACAACAGTAAATTTACAGCGCCAGCCTTGCCCATTACAGCTTTAATAGACAGAGAGATGGGGCAGATACAGGGATAGAAGAACTGGTACTAATTTAAGGACAAATCAACTGAATCATTTAAAAATGTTATTGGACTTAAAGGGTAACTGTGCCCTTTATTTAAAAGAGCTTTTTTATACCTTTCAAACAAGCCAAGAATGTCTCTGGCTTCTATGGATCTTATGTCATAGGCTTGAAAAATTACACTGCCCAGATTGCCAGGGTCTGTGACAGGCACGTGAAGTGCTTTGTAAGAAGCTCCACCTCCAAAAATCTTTATTTTTTTGAAGCGAGTTAATCCTCCCATACACCAGGATCAATATTTTGAGAGATCCAATGAATTTTTCGCCGACCCCATCTTCAGTCCCACATCTCTCAGATTCCAGAAATCAAGCAGTTCTTCCGATCATTGCAGAACATCTCCTGTGAACGGCTGCCCTTTCCTCTACCTGTGGGCACCTTATGGAGAGACGTTTTCCTTTCAGGCTTGAGGCTAGCTTTAAAAAAGGGATTAAAAGGTTTGGGCATGGCTTGTGATGCAGCTGCAGTGGGCATGCTCAGATCACAGTATTGGCAAGAATCTTTAACTGCTGTAACTTTGGATAGACTGCAGATAGAATGATCATTGAGTCATTTAAAGATAGGAGTGTGCTCTTCTTAATAAAGGCCATATAAAGTATGGAGACCACAGCTACCCTTTAAGTAAAAAAAATTAAGACATACTTAATAAACTACGTTGTATTTACCCTTCCCCCAGCCAATGTCCCTTATGACATACCAGTCAGCAAACTCACAATGATCCCCACGATGACTACAGTGGTGGAATTATGTGCACTGTACCACATGTATGAGAGGGAATAGAACCTCTGTAGGCCAGAGACACTGCAAGGGAAAAAAGAAAAAGTCAATCTGATCGCATTAGCTCACAAGCAATATCCAACCAGAACACAGACAAGAAGCGTATTTCGTAGGCCATTTAGAGCCTCAAATTTAAATATTTACCCCATAAACTATCAGGGTTATTCAATAAAAGTTCTTATCATTTAAAATGGTGCTAATTTTGCCCCAACCAATCAGATTTTATTTAACATTTGAAAGCTAACATCTGATTGGTTGGGGCAAAATTAGCACCATTTTTAATGATAAGAACCTTTATTGAATAACCCTGTATAATTTTAATGTAAGTTTTCTTACCTCCCATTTTGATATCATTAAAGAGTTAAAGGGGAACTGTGGTGTCCAAACAAGTCTATGCTAAAAGAAAGGCCTGGCTCATACCTTTAAAACAAGCCATCAGGGACCTCTCTATGAGCAGTACAGCCCAAGCAGTGTGGAAATTACATGTCAGAAACTGAAGGGGTGGGAGGCTCCCATGATGTGATTCCAAAGGATCCTCTCCCCCTCGCCGGCGGCAGGCACAGCTGTACATTACAAATCTAACCGGAAGTCCCACCCCTCCTCCCATCAATAGACCTGTCAGTTTCTATGAGCCCGATCCTCTCCTTGCAGGCTGTGCAGCGTCTAATGTGTGTCTCTCCTGCATTCTCACCCTCCTCCTTTGTGCTTTGATCTAGTATTGCACCGCTCCTTCCTTTACACTTAACACTGCTTTTAACCCGATCGGCTCATAGTAGTTCTATGCAGAGATGCAGTGATAAGCTATAAAGAAAGGAGCAGTGACGTACTAGATCAAAGCAAAAAGGAGGAGGGGAAGAAGGTATGTGGAACATGGGAGAGCAGGGAGAGATGAGCAGTGAAGGAAGGAGCTTAAAACTCAATCTCTGTATGTGACTTGCATGTGTATCTAACAGACAGGGAGGAAAGGGACAGACCTGTGTTTTAATGTGCTGACTTTACTGTGCAGTTTCAATGGCTGCACTAATATTCAGTCAGCACTTTAAGCAGCCTACCTACATTCACTATGTACAGTACAGCTGATTGTACAGTAGTGTGCCAGATGACATCATTAGGAGTGAGAGAGCCTAGTATGGGCAGAGGAAGTTCCCATAACAAACATGGCTGCCCCCAGAGCCTGAAAAATAGAGGAGCAATTGGACATGAAACCAAGGGGGGTTAAGCCAATAGGTGAGACCAATAGGATTCCAGAGGGGTAAGTGCACCCTTAGGAACATATTTAGAAAAACTTTTTTTACACCACACTTCCCCTTTAATCGTTTTATCTGCCATCAGCTCCGCCTGCCTTACTGCAAAGAAAAAATATTGTTATAGTTTGAAGAGGTCCATTTCTTGCCTGACGGCACAACCTGTAACCATATTGTGACAATAGTTTCCTTCGATGTAAGGCAGGTGGCGGGAGAGCGGAGCAGAAATTCTAGTTAATAACTCTTCAAGGGAATAGTTCACACCGTCCTCGGGCACGGCCCACCGCCAGCTCCATTGAAAATTGCCGACCGCTTCCAGGTTTAGTTTAACTATAGCGCGCATTATCAAGCATGCACGCTATAGTTACACTAAACCAGGAAGGGGTCAAGACTTGTCATGAGCTAGCGGTGTTAAATATACTCACCTTCGTTCCTGGTTCCTGGTCAAGTGTTTGAAGAACGGAAAGTAAGAAATTTTACCTCTTGGTCTTCAATCAATGCTTTAAAGGAATAGTTCACTTTTTGTGTGAACTATCCCTTTAAAGAAACAATCGCATCCAAAGTGTTTGTCCATTGTAGCCCCCTTGAAATTTACAGGTTTCAATCCAGAAAAAGTCCAGTTTTAAAGGGAATGTACACTGGAAAAATTGTTACTGGAAACTCGATTTCTTCCCAAATACTACTGTACCATTTTGATATCCAATCAGAAGCATCCTACATTTCAGCCTTTGTATAATTAACCGATTTGCTATAACTGGAATGATAACAGTATGTGTGAACCACATGGTGGGAAATTCCCTCTCCCAGTGCGGCCTCATAGTGATTACTGAGCATGCTCGCCCTCACAGATAGTCAGATAAGTGGTGATACCAAGCCTGAGCAAAACAAGTACACGTGTGTTCATTTATAGATTGATGCAAAGCATTATTTCCAGTTTACATGCCCTTTAAATGGGATTTTATCTGAACTGGTAATTTGATTTGGTGGCCTCGTATGGTCTGTTAAATCCCATTTACCTCTTTGTGGCAGTCTGTGACGTAAGCAATGTGGTCATCACCATGGTAGTAAAATTCCCCATCTCTGGGATACTGGTGGCATTGAGTATAGGGGAGGATGTTGCAGACATTTTTGATACAAACCCTCCTATTCCAATCCAAAAAGCCATTACGAGCCCAGAGACCAATCCAGTGATGGCTCCCTAAGGAAGGAACATGGAAAGATTAAGGATGGAGGGAGCCAGAGACCAGAATGAAACATTAAGGATGGAAAGGACCAGAGACTAGCCCCAGGGATGGCTCCCTATAGGAGGAACATGGAAACATTAAGGATAGTGAGAGCCAGGGACCAGCCTGGTGAGTGATCCCTAAGGGAGGAACATGGACCCCTAAAGCAGCAACAAACCTTTCATTCCCTTTAACACTTAAAGGGAATGAAATCCAAGGACAAGTAAACCATTGCACATGTATATTATACAACAGTTACTTTAATCCTAAGAAGAAATAAAGCACTGCAAGAAAAATATTTAAATATTTTAAGATAACTATAGGGAAATTTAAGTAGGATCAGTAATTCCTTAATTCCTACCTCCCAATATTGTTTCTGTGAGGAGCATCAGCACAAAGAAAACTGCTTCTGCCAGGCTTCCTTAGTGCTTCAGCACTATCTTTAATACAGGAATAGTCCAGGACGCTAACCTGGCAAATCTGCTGTAGCTTCTCAACCAAACAATACTGGGTAGAAATAATCCATCAAAACTGTGTCGCAGGTTCAATTACTGTATTTCACATAACATTACGGACCCTTTGGTCTACTATTACTTACAATGGAATTAGTAAATGGAAAAAAGAATCCAAGGCAGAAGAGTCCAAGGAGGGGTCCACCGACCATCCCGAAAATACTGAGCGCGGCCTATAGAAAGGGAAAGCAGAATCAGCGTGGCAGCACAGAACACTATACAACAGTCATATCAATTTAACCAAAGACAATTAAATAAAGCCATTGGTTTTAATCCACATCACTGTTCACGTGGGGCCATTATTAGTAAATCGTAACATTCTCCATTGTAGTAGGAGATGGATGACTACGTATGGAATGGTAGTTGGTACCAGCAGGAAAAGATACCGTGCCCCTTATATTAACTGCTCAGGGGAATCAATAAGGCTGAACACCAACCATCACTGCATTTATTTTAATGGTATAAAGATAGTTCCCCTTTAAATTTCTATTAAACTTGTATTGACCCATTTTCTTGTTGCAGTGTTCAATTATAAGTAGATTACAGTCTCCCTGTAAGAACACATCCGTGAAATTACATCAGAGGTAGCGGAGTAAAAAGTAACCCCTCCCCAACAACAATATCAGACAATCTGGAAGGGCAGTGTGAGATATAAGGGATAATGCGCCCCTTACAGTGTAATATAAGGATATTACGCCACCGAGAAGTTCCCTGGCCATATAGAAGCACGAGGCCGTAGGCCGAGTGCTTTTATACAGGTCAGGGAACTCCGAGGTGGCGTAATATCCTTATATTATAATGTAAAGAGGCGCATTATTTCTTATAATACATAAGTACTGGATTCCTTCACCCCATTCACATTTTAAATTCTAGCCTTGTCCCTATTTCCACCTTAAATCCCCCAAGCTACCTTCTGTAACTTAAACCCAGTAGAAAGGAACATCCCAGCCCAGCATCTATGGGGTTAAACAAATCTTTGTGGAGGAGGAGAGAGACATTGGTTATGAAGTGACAGGAAGCAGCTCCAGCAGGTTCTGTTAGTGAAGTTAAACATGGCAAAAAATGCTGAGTCAGTGTCCAGGCATGAACACTGGAATGGGCGGAGTAGTGGGATATAAGAAATATAAGAAATGAGTCACTTAGTGACATAGCTGAGTGATTTTTATAAGGATATATACCACTGCAGCTCCCATTATAAAATATCACACTTTTGTATTATAAAAACATTAAATATCTCCTGGTGTCATTTACCTGTAAGACAGACCCCATTAAAGAGGAAATATAAGCCATTCCGAGACAGAGGAGGCCATAGCCAAGTGCTGCAAACAGAGAAAATAATCAACGTTGCTCAATATTATCATTCATTTCATTTCAACATAAAAAGGACCAAGAAGCTTCTAACAGGCTCCACAGCACCATCTAGTGTCAAAATACAATTAACCCTCCGGTGAATTCTAGAAACCTTTCTATTCTTACATAAGGTATTGTGCAATATTTAGATTGCAATACACTACTAATGAATATCATGTCAGGCTGCATTTTACAAGGGACAATGAACTTCTTATAGTGCAATATATAATAATATAATCCACGTATGTGTGATGATTTTATTTATTTTGTTTGTATGTAAGTTTAAAAACTGCTGCTCCCATTATTTATCCTGCCTCCCCTACTGCCAAGTAAAGACAAATAAATGGGTCAGCAGTGGAGTAGAAGTTCCTATTAGAAAGTCACTCGGATCCGCTGGTATGCCATGCAGCGCTGAGGTCCTGAGTTCGATTCCACCCTTGGACACATCTGCAAGGAGTTTGTATGTTCTCCCCGTGCTTGCGTGGGTTTCCTCCGGTCACTCCGGTTTGCCCCACAATCATAAAGACATACTGATAGGTTGTATGTGTCAAATAAATGTGCTTAGATTGTAAGCTCTTCGGGGCAGGGCCTGATATGAATTGAGTGAATAATTGTAAAGTGCTGCAGACTATGTAGCGCTATATAAGAAATAAAATACATACATACAGATACACCCACCCTCATCTAAATTAAATAAGGGATAATGTACTGTACTGGGAGCTGTGACATCACTAGTACCACTGCTGTGCCCTCCAGTCTCAGATTTGAGCATGCTCACTTTTATCATTGGCTCAATCATAAGCCCTGCCCCCAAATAGCCCAAAGCCTGAAAATATATTTTTTCTCTTCCTAAGGTGTTCATAGGTAGAAGAAAGGAAATGGTTGCGGGTCTGTAACTAGCCTCAGAAAAGATTGTTTGTTTGGGGGTGGGGCTTATCATGTGCCTAAGACGGACAGGGCAGACCAGGAAGTGTAACTTTACAAGCCTATAAGGTAAGACCCAGAGAAGCTAGAGACATCATTCTATGTTTGTTTGAAAGCGATGGGAGTTATTTTCAATATAGTGCCCTTGTATGGAGACCACAGTTACCCTTTAATTCCAATGTGAATATGGAGGGACAATATAAATTTGCCCAAATAATGTTTATTCTCAGTTCCAGTGACTCCATGTTTACCATCAAACTGTAAAACTACCCCCTAGATCCCACTGTCTAACATTCCATGGAACTGGAGGGAATGACCGGGAGAGACTCACCGAGAACCTTGGAGAGCAGGGTGGCCTTGGACTCGGAAAGGTTGGGGAAATGCGGTTTGATGAGATCCTGCATGGTCACCGTGGCCAGGGAATTAAATGCGGATGAAATTGTACTACGGATACAAAAGGGAAAAGAGGAAAGTTATTATTGTGGGATGGCAACCTATTCAGAAGGAAAATAACGGCGTCCGTCCCACGTCTCTTACTAACCAATCAGGAAACGAGCTGAGCTACGCAATCGCACACCCAGTGGACGCTCTATAAGGGGGGATGTGGGGTTACCTGAGTGCACCGCTGAACAGGCAAGCAACAAACAATCCTGGCAGGCCAGGCAGGTCTTTCAGAATGTCCATCACAAAGTACAGGACCATCTGCAAGACAAAGAGATGAACATTAAACAGGGGAGATGGGAAGTTTAAAGGGGAATTTTAACTCATAAGAAGAATCACCTCCCCAACTATAATAATTGGCCTTTGCTTTCGAGATGTTGGGTGAGGAGGTTGAAGTTAAACGGATTGCTTCTTGCTAGGTTAACCGATTAGCAGCCGAAACTACACTGGTTCTGGTTGGTGGGTTGAGTTATTAAGGGGTTACACTGATGGACCGTTGTCTTTTTAGATAACTATAATAGATCTATAACATGCTTATTACACCAACATTAATTCCAACGGGCCCATACACACACCAATACAAATTGCGGCATTGTACGATTGGTATTGGTCCAATAAAATATTTTACATGTCCGATAGAAAAAAACATCTGACAAAACTAAAAATATCATCCATACACGCTCCAACAACCATACGATATCGCAATATCCCTATATCGTACAATGGGAATCAATTTACGTCTGGGCCCTATAAGTTACGTTGGCCAAACAGACTGTTCAATCTGATCTGTGATGGATGGAAAACAAAGACCCAATCACAGTCTTAAGGGTCCCCTACATGCACCAATACTGGCTGTACAATATGGGGAATTCCAATGTCCTTGTTGGGCCATTCGTACGATTTTATTCCCTGGAACACTTTTATCTGACCAGTACTAATAGTATGATGCAGCAATCAGTATTGGGGTGTGTATGGGCCTTTACAGCCAACAGCAGATCCAGGGTTGGGTCTGTAAGAATATTCATCCAATGACTACATTCACTTGGTAAATAGAACACAGGGCTGGAATCCAGTTACGTCTCGGCAGAGACTCACCTGGTCCGGGATGGTAATCTGTGAGGTGGCCATTGGATTTATTTTGTAGTAAGCGAACATCACCAGGCCTGTCAGACACCCGAGAGCCAGAACCAGCTGCTGACATGGAAACACAGCGTAGCAGGACCTACAAAGAGGGAGACATCAGAGGGAATCTCCTATGGGTTTCTCATTTGCAAACGTCCACTCAGTTTTCCTTGTTTATGGGTCAGACTGTAAACCCGCCCCCCAATCAGAAAGAGCAATGATGGCGAAAAACAATTCAACCAATAGCAGATCTGGAAAGATCTGCCCACATCCCAATAACTCACAAGATGGCTTCCTTCTCTGAGCGAGAGCTGAGATAACGCTGCACCTGGGCCTGGTTCACCCCGTACAAGGAGAGCATCATGAAGATTCCACCAATAGCCAGAGACCAGAAGGAATGGCGTTCGAAAGGGTCCGGGTTTAAGCTGTAAAATAAAGAATACTGGTAATTCAGCCGGTCAGAATGGGAGGGAGAGGGGCGTGCATGGCGGGTACTCACTTTATCCCGGAGATCTTATTATTTTCCGTGGCGATTTTCCACACCTCCTCAATGCCCCCAACTTTAATGGTGCCGACAATAATAACCGCAAGTTGTCCGGCAAACATAACCAGTGTCTGGATGACGTCTGTCCAAATAACCGCCTTCAGGCCACCCTGTTTAACACAAGCCCCTGGTCTGTTAGAGACTTTAATGACATTCAGAAAGACCAAGAAATTCCAACGTGATACAACGACCCAACCTTATTGGAAACTATCATTTTTCCCAACTACACTGCCATTTTTTTATAGATCTGTCCCCTATTTCTTTAGATATCCAATTTAAACATCTTACATTAAAACTATCAATCAAGTGGCTTAGTATCAAATAACTGGAATAATGATAGTTTATGCCTAACAGTTTAGTTGATTACGGAGCATGCTTACTCTCACAGAAAGTCAGGTCAGATGGAAGGAGGCGTCGGTTAAGAGTGGAATGGGAGATCCTGAGCAAAACCAAAACTGTGCAATTCACACACCTCACAGTATTTGCTGCTTATATGTATTTAAAGGGTATGTCCACCTAAGAAAACTATTTTTGGGTTTCAGTTTTATAGAGGAACAGGAGGTAAAGGAGCTGTGTCTTACCTCCTGTTCTTCAATAAAACCTGCAGGAGCCAGGAGCGAATATAAAACTTACCTGGTCTGGCGCTCCTCCACTTCTGATAGGTCCTGACGGACTTTGTACTCGATGCGCATTGGAAGTTTCTTACCTTCTCTCCCGGCTCCTGCAGGTTTTATTGAAAAATTGGAGGTAAGACACAGCTCCTTTACCTCCCACTTCTCAATGAAACTGAAACCCCAAAGTCCTTTTTTTTTAGTATATTGCCCTTTAAAATCATGGTGGCAATCACAAAGTTATTGGAGAAGAAAAATATTTTGTTTATTTGGAAAACTATAATATTGTAAGCTGTAGAATGTAGTTACTGCAGAATCCCTTGTAAACATACTGACGGTCGCTGATGGGCCTTACCAGAGTGGTGTAAATAGTGCAAACCAATCCCATAGATAACACCGCCCCCCAGAGGCTAAATCCAGTCACTGCAAGAGAAAAACATTCCTGCGTTAAAAACACAAAACCTGCCACTCTATAATGTAGTCTTTAGTTATGGCTGAATCCTACTGTACTGTATATTACCTGCATTAAAGGCCAGAGCTGGCGCATACAGGACCACCCCCATGTAGATCACCTGTAAGAGTGATAAATTATCGTTATATTATAATGAACAGCATTGAACACATTAGTCAGCCCAATAGGAATATAATTCATTTACATGAAATGTAGCCTTAACTTGGCTACTGAAACATGGATTACTATTATCCTTTCTCTATATTATATAGGGACCGAGCTACCATATCACATTATACAGCAAAATAATATGGGGGAGCTTCCTTCTTGCTAAGCTCAGGGGAGATGTTCTATAAAACCTAAAATAAAACAATGTCCCCTTGGATTCCAAATAAGCATAACTGTAGACCGTAGAGAGCGCCCATGGTAAGGTCAAGCTGTATGGCAGCTGAGCCATCCATACTGTAAGTATACATTGAACTGGTAATCCAGGAAGATAACATGATACAAGCTCCTGTCTATATGATTCCCTGTAAAGATCCACGTAAGGTTTATCCACTGACCCACTGTACGTGGCCTAGATGGGGGTCTGTTGGGAAGGTAAAATCACTCACCATTTGGAATATGAAGGTGATAGTGCCACATATCCGCACGGCTTTACTGAACCGCAGCTCCAGGTACTGAGAGAGACAGAGGGGAACATGGGAGATGTATGAGTAAGAAAAACTGACAGAGCCATGTGTACACATCCCTGATATATGACTGATATGGCTGGAGAGTCTATTGAACACCGACCGAGCCAACACTAGACATGCAGGATGTTTGGTTTACTGGAAATCTAATATGGCGACACTGACTGTTATATATACATACTGTACATGCTGTTTAAAGGATAGATACACTGGGAAACTTATTTTTTTAAATTGTCCATTACTGGAAACTATAAATTTTCCCAACTATCACTGTATACATTTATTGTAGATCTGTCCCCTATTTCTTTCTTCCAGTCTGAACCATCTTACATTTCAGCTGTCAATCAAGCCTTAGTGTCATTAACTTTTCTGTTACGTATAGTTTTGCTGTAGCTGAAATGGTGACAGTTGGTATGTGAACTGCATGGTGGGAAATTCCCTCTCCCAATGCTGCCTCAAATAGATTACTGACCATGCTTGCCCTCACAGAGAGTCAGATATTCTGCCAAGGGTTGGGACTGAGCCATACAGCAACACAAATATATACAAGTAAATGCTTCTTGCATGTATTCATTTGTAGATTAAAATGAGGCAAAGTTGTTTTTTCAGTGTACAATTCCTTTAATGTGGTATCTTTTAAGATTTAAAGCAGTTAAAGGCTAAATTAAAGCAAGTAAAGGGAATGCTTCCCCAGGAGCTAACTACAACTCCCAGCATCCTCTTTAAACCTTTATCTGGTGAAATTACATTTTAGGCAGGTCCAATGGCCTTCTTACCTCATATGTGCTGGTGAGCCTTAGCCGGTAAAACACTGGAATAAAGATGTAAGCCGGGATCAGCAGGCCCAGTATGTAAGAGCAGCCCAGGAACCAGTACTCTGTACCGAACCGGTAGATCTCTGAGGGCACCCCCAGGATGGCCACTGCCGATTGGAAAGTAGCCAGTAGGGAAAGCGCGACAGGGAGGAAGCTCATACTGCGATTGGCTAGCAGGAACTCCTGGGTTGTGCGCTGCTTCCCCCCGCTCAAGGCATAGTACAGTCCAATAGCAGAGGAAAGTACCAGGAGCAGAGCAAAGATAACGTAGTCCACAATACTGAACCTCATCGTGCGGCGTTGGTGAGGGTGAAACCAACCAGAGTCTCTGGGGGTAGGGGGTTAAAGGCACCTGCTAAGAGTTTCTCATTTTGTACATCCACTGGAGTATCTGGATCCGTCAGACGTCGCTTGCCCTGAGTTTTCTCCGTTCCAGACCAGATCCCTCAATCCCACACCGCAAATTTACAGCTTGTATAGAGGGGCACAGTGCACAGCTTGTATAGAGGGGCACAGTGCACAGTTTGTATAGAGGGGCACAGTGTAACCCGCTCCTAATGTGCAAGGAGGGTAAAAGGTTAATCCAAACAGGGAACATTGTAGGTGATAGTCCGCTCCATCCTTGCAGAGTTAAACTGTATCTATGGGAAGGAACACAAAGAAAACATCAGGTGAGTGAGATTCCCCCGAGATCTGGTTACACAGTGTTGGAGGTGAACTAGTTAATGCTTTACAGACAGGAGTTAATGAGATTCTGTTACTGTCAATGGGTAAAATATGTCCCCCTGTCTTTATTATTTATTTATTGGCTTATCCATGCAAAACTATGTACTGGGTTATTAATATACAGCAAGTCTTTATTGCTAAAGCACAATGACCTAAGGCTGGGTACAAGGTAACATTCTACGTCCCCGACACTAGTGAGCTGTCGGCCAGGACGAATCACAGTCTATTGCAGTGGTCGACAGTTTTCGTGACTTATTGTGTGTTCCATAGAGGAACACGTGATTGGCCTAGAGTCTCCCACATACCTAATGCCCCTTTGTCTGATCCTGCAACTACAATATACAGTTTTTTTGAGCACACCAATCAATGCAAGGTAATTAAGGTCGGTCGGAACAGCTTAGTCAATGATCCATACAGTTTCCAATAGGGGACACAATAACCATTATATAAAGTGCTCGCTACCTTGGGCATCATAGTGATTACACAGGGCATCACAACTAATAGAGAACATTTCACATCTCTTCAACAAGCCCGTCAAATAGTATCTGCAGCTAAATGCTCCCCACTAATAAATATTAGATAAATGATCTAATAATAAATATAACAATATTCACAGTGATAAACAATATTAAAATAATTCAACAAAAAGTAACAACTGCAAATTAAACCGAAACACAAAAGCACAGACGATTCTATAAAGAAATAAGTAGAAAACAGAATAAACGCTGTTGTAATGCGGATTTAAATTGCTTGTGGTGATAGTGGGGTCTTTTGTAATACCTGCCACTATTCTAGGGTTAAAGTGACATTAACCCTTTATAAATAGGGTAGAATCCTGTCACCTTATGTCTCACCCCCATTTCCTCTAGATTGAAAGCTCTTTGGGCAGGGTCCTCTCTCCTATTGTATCACAGTATTGCTGTAAGAAACTCCTCACTCTGTGTACTTATATTATGTATTACCTGTGTATGTAATATGTATGACTTTATATAACATGTATTACCCAGTATGTAATGTATGACTATGTAATTGTAAAGCGCCATGGAAGATTTTGGCGCTATATAAATCAATAATAATAATGCAGGATATAATATAGTGGATAATGCACCAACTGTAAATTATAAGGATATTAGAAGTCACCAAGGAGTTCCGTGACCATATAAAAGCACGAGGCCGCAGGCCGAGTACCTTTTATACAGGGCACAGAACTCCCTTTAATTTATAGTTTAAGGTACATTATTTATTATAACCTACCCCTTTCTGGCTTCTGGATTCCTTCTCCTCCTGGAACTGTAAGATTATAAGGCTATAATCTTACAGTTCCTCCCA
>JAACNH010003883.1:0-26660 GCA_019447015.1 Hymenochirus boettgeri
TGATACATACCATACGGTGATACGGTGGGGGAATATCCCTTATCTCCCCTATATGGATGGGATACCCAGAATGATACATACCATACGGTGATACGGTGGGGGAATATCCCTTATCTCCCCTATATGGATGGGATGGGGGGCCGCGTAGAATCACGCGTAGGTAGGATTAATCAGTCTGGTATGACCCCGTCCATATAAGGAGATAAGGGGATATTCCCCCCGCCCACCGTATCACGTTAGGTGAATGTATCAGTCTGGGTATCCCGGATCCATAAAAAGAGTGTAAGATAGTAGATCTTCCCACCGTATCACCGTAGGGTTGTATCAGTCTGGGGTATCCCATAGAGGGATCTTGCCCACCATCAAATTGTATGGTATTATCAGTCTGGAACCAAAATGGATATCACCGGAATGTAACGCGAGTGAAAAGTACAATCGCAATGCAGCTTTTTCTTGCACTTACTGTGTCACAATTTTTGTGATAATCTGCATTTAGAGAGCATGCATTCTCACAAAATGTGATTGCATGAAAATACCACGCAGTGGTGGCCACATTTAGTCTAGTGTGTGAGTCTCACGCGGGTCACAGGTCTCAAAACGCAGCCGGTACGTCCCTGAAAACAACACATTGCCGCAGCCTTGTCTTCTGTTTCATTGTTCCGGCAATCAGCTTGTATTCCTGCCTCACAGAAGTATCTGTATTTGGTTTAACTCTCCTTCAATTGGCTCCTCCCACCAGGCAGACTCATTAGCCGATTACCGCGAAGTAAACATCAGGAAGTTTCAGGGAAATGGATAGGTTTTATTTTAACGGTTCCCAACATTGTTGTGTTGGTCTTGGTCGGTAGCTACCAGGGTGCAGGGAGCGACGCACCAGGGCCCTTGGACAAGAAGAGGGACCCTTT
This sequence comes from Hymenochirus boettgeri, assembly GCA_019447015.1. Classification (NCBI taxonomy): domain Eukaryota; kingdom Metazoa; phylum Chordata; class Amphibia; order Anura; family Pipidae; genus Hymenochirus; species Hymenochirus boettgeri. Next base: position 906 of record JAACNH010003883.1, read on the forward strand.
TGTGCTAATTTCCAAACTACCAGTCTGTGGCCAACTATTTAATCAGGGTCTGTGTGCTAAGCATTTAGCTATGTCTATGTGCAAAGCATTTGACCCGTGTCATGTGCTAAAGCATTACCAGTGCCTATGTCCTAAGCATTTGAACCCGTGCCTATGTGCTAAGCATTGACCCGTGTCTATGTGCAAGCATTTACCAGTGTCTATGTGCTAAGCATTTAACCAGTGTCTATGTGCCAAGCATTTAACCAGTATCTATGTGCTAAGCTTTAACCATTCTATGTGCCAACATTTAACCAGTATCTACTGCCAAGCATTTAACCGTATCTATGTGCCAAGCATTTAACCAGTGTCTATGTGCCAAGCATTTAACCAGTATCTATGTGCCAAGGCATTTAACCAGTATCAGTGTCTAAGCATTTAACCAGTGTCTATGTGCCAAGCATTTACACCAGTATCATGTGCTAAGCATTAACCAGTATCTATGTGCTAAGCATTTAACCAGTATCTATGTGCCAAGCCTTTAACCATGTATCTATGTGCTAAGCATTTAACCATTCTCTAGTGCTAAGCATTTAACCAGTATCTATGTGTGCTAAGCATTTAACCAGTATCTATGTGCTAAGCATTTAACCAGTATCTATGTGCAGCATTTAACCAGTATCTATGTGCTAAGCATTAATAACCAGTATCTATGTCTAAGCATTTAAACCAGTATCTATGTTGCTAAGCATTTACCCAGTCATCTGATTTTGCCAAGCATTTAACCAGTATCTATGTGCTAAGCATTTACCAGTGTCTATGTGCTACGCATTTACCAGTATCTATGTGCCAAGTACATTTAACCAGTATCTATGTGCCAGCATTTAACCAGTTTTTCTATGTGCCAAGCATTTACCAGTATCTAGTGTCCAACATGTTTAACCAGTATCTGTGTGCAATTAGTTAATCAGTACTCTATCATGTGCTAGCTTTAACCGTAATCTATGTGCCAAGCATTTAACCAGTGTCTCTTGCTAAGCATTTAACCAGTCTTTGCAAGCATTTAACCAGTCTCTGTGCAAGCATTAACCAGTATCTATGCCTTGTGCTAAGCATTTAACCAGTATCTATGTGCCAAGCATTTAACCAGTGTCTATGTGCTAAGCATTTAACCGTTATGGCTACATGTACTTCTCGTGCTAAGATTTAACAGTGTCTCATTTACAGTGTAAGTCCTTTATTTTAAAGTGTACGGTTTAGGATCTAATTTTGCTGCGTGGTTGGGGGTGGGGCATGTCCAATTTTGCATCAGGGCTCATAGGTTAGTACTACGCCACGTGGTCCCCCGGTCTGGACATAGCCATCATGTCACACCTGGTGATGTCAGAGCGGTGTATATTACACAAACATAGTACAACCTATGGGAACTTAAAAGGCCTCATCCTAGGACCACCCACCCTAACCAATCAGAAACTATTTAACATTTAAAATTTAACATCTGATTGGTTGGAGAAAATTAGAACCATTTTTAAAGATAAGAGCATTTATGAATAACCCTGACATTCCAATCGCAATGTCAGTTTAATGATTTGACGATTATTTAAGCATTTTTCCCAGCAACCAGTATTTGTAAACAGGGTTGATTAATATGACCCACAGAGCCACATGTTTCTGCCATTAGATGACCCAAGGCAGTTGAGAATCTAGATCTAATAGGGATGCACTCTAATCTAGATCTAATAGGGACGCAATAGACTAGAATAGAGCTATTACAGTTTCCACCAGGGGAGGGTAAAGGGTCATTGACTAAATTTACCTGGATCTGGCAGGTTAAAATCTATCACAGATCTTTCTATCACTATGGTGGAGGGATATAGACCCTTTCAGTATATTATGTGGATTCTGTGGATCTGCCCTGGTTTGTCAGGTTAACAAGATCTCCCACAAGATCTCCAGGTCCCATCTTAGTTAGGTCCACACCTTGGACAATCGATCCCAGTGTACCCAATGAACAAGGGATACAGTTCTCATACAGCAGTCAGGAGAAGATATAAGGGATAATGCGCCCCTTACAGTGTAATATAAGGATATTACGCCACCGAGGAGTTCCCTACCTATAGAAGCCAGCCTAGGCCGAGTGCCTTTATACAGGACAGGGAACTCCGAGGTGGCTTATGTCCTTATATTATAATGTGAAGGGCACATTTTTCTTATAATTCATAAGTATTGGATTCCTTCACCCCATTCACATTTAAATTCTAGCCTTGTCCCTATTCCACCTTAATCTCCAAGCTACCTTCTGTAACTAAACCCAGTAGAAAGGAACATCCCCCCAGCATCTATTTGGTTAAACAAATCTTTGTGTAGGAGGAGAGAGACATGTGGTTATGCAGTGACAGGAAGCAGCTCCAGCAGGTTCTGTTAGTGAAGTTAAACACAGCAATGACATAACAGTCATTGTCCAGGCATGAACACCGGAATGGGAGTAGTGGGATGATATAAAAAATGAGTCACTTAGTGACATAGCTGAGTGATTTTTATAGGATATATACCACTGCAGCTCCCATTATATGTATTATATTATTATTAACCTAGCAGTGATGGTCAACCTACTGGCAAAGTCTTGTCTGTCTACACATTCATTGCTGCATCTACCTATTGCCTGTCAGTTCCCCCACATTGTTAATAAGGAATTTTCTTGCCTTATTGGTTGGATGGGATCAAATGTGACTGTTGGAGAGGCTCCACAGTTTAACATTTGCCCTTATGTGGTTCTGAACAACGACCTATAAACACGGACCGCGGCGTGCGGCCATTTCCACTGATCAGGTACGGGATTAAACTGCGGTGCCATGCAACAGGACCGCGGGGACTGGACGTCTCCTCTTATGGTTCCAAAAATGATCATTTACAAATATAACTGTAAAAATCTATATAAATAATTCGAATGAACTTGGACTTTCATTAATACAGTGATGGGTAGGGAAGGAATAGGGTATATATTATAGTAGCTGGTGCTGCCATTTAGATGCAGTTACACCTTTATTTTGTTTGTGATCAGCATTTCTGTATTTACTTATTGCAGGAGCTGCCAGTGGTTGCTATATTGTGAATAGTTCTTCGAGCTCCTCAAAGATTTTACTTCACTTCCGCCATGACCTTCTGCTCCCTGGTCTCTGCTCTCAGCTTCTTGACCTGGATCTGCACTGAAAGGGATAAAGGACCAAACAGGTGACGTTACATGTCGCTCTAAACATTGAGTAGGACCCCATTTGGCTGCTAACGCCCTGACAGTGCACTCTGCTATTAGTAGTCATAAGTGGGACCTCCGTGGTCAATTTTCTCCAGCACAGTCCACATTGGTCTCCTATGGTCGGATTCCAGTCCAACCAACCGGGCCACAACGTACTGTAAAATGCATGATAACGAATATTAAAGTCCATGTTGTGTGCGTTTTTATAGGCGTTACTGTATTTTTTTCTCTGACCTAAATAATATATATTAAAAAATCTATATGACTTCTATGGTGTCCGTTGGGTTCCGTAATTTCATAAAAATGCAGCTAAGCATTATCGTAGCGCTATTCACAACACAATGGGGTTAGAAACATTGTTAGAAATCGCTCAGAAAATGAGTTATAGTTTTAGATTTTTTTTCTGTCTTAAGAATCTGTCAACAAAGAATTTGACGAACAAAAAGGATTTCTACTGGAATTGTCACGAACTTACCTGCCGCTCTGGTCCCGTGCCACGCTGCACTTCCGGGTGGCGGGCGTCGTAGACGTCACGACGCTGACGACGCCGGCGGCACGAGGATTCAAAACCCGTCCCCTGGACCCGGTGCCTGATTATAGCGCAGCTACCTCCCCAGCTCCTTCTACTTACCTGCCCCTAGTTCCTGTTATTCTCCAGCCTTAGCTTACCTTGCCACTCCATCATCAAGACTACCTGCACTCTGCCAGCTCCATCATCAGAGACTTACCTTGCCACGCTCCATCATCAGAGACTTACCTTGTCAGCTCCATCATCAACTTACCTTGCCAGCTCCATCATCAAAAACTTACCTTGCCAGCTCCATCATCAAAAACTACCTTGCCAGCTCCATCATCAAGACTTACCTTGCCAGCTCCATCATCAGAGACTTACCTTGTCAGCTCCATCATCAAAACTTACCTTGCCAGCTCCATCATCAAAAACTTACCTTGCCAGCTCCATCATCAGAGACTTACCTTGCCACTCCTCATCGAGACTACCTTGCCAGCTCCATCATCCGAGACTTACCTTGCCAGCTCCATCATCAGAGACTTACCTTGCCAGTTCCAGTATCCATACTCACCTGACCTGTTTCAGTGACTGATTCTGCCTTGCCTGTTCCCAGTATCCTGCCTCTCTCCAGCAGCACCTAGTCGCCATTCCTCAGCCTACAGTTCCCAGCAGTCTCTGTGATCCATGTTCTGCAATCCAACAGCCATCGGAGCGCCTCCCCTAAAGCGTACTCGTAAGTACCAGGGCTTCCCGCCGATTATTACAGGAATCAAATATGGTTACTGGGTGGCAGAATGCAGTGCCAGTCGGGCTGTGATAAAAGTAAGTAAAAATGGGCTTCAGGGAATAAGGCAACGTAAAAAACTATAACGATCTTGGGGTGGGTTGGGGAAGCTAGGTATATTCTGAACCAACCTTGATTATAGTGGTGGTTTCCTAGGGAAACCACCACTTCCCACTACTCTGGTTTCCCTAGGATGTCTTGTTTCCAATGAAGTGATGGATTGATGGTGTCATCATCCCACTAGAAGAACCGCAGCAGGACAACATTTTAGAAGATAAGTATGGAGACAGAACTCATTATTATCATTATGGCGATTGTTTATTTATGATCGGTATCATAAATCTCACACAGCGATCATAAAAAGGCAATAGTGATCGTAGCTTTACGATTGCCCATAGAAAAACATTTTGTTTTTCCCAGCTTTTCGTGTTTTTTGGAATCTACACTATTGGCAACAGTTTCTGGATGCACCCAGCAAGTATGTATTGAGTACAGGCCATTGGCATTGTTAACAAGGAAGGCCCCTTCCCATTTTCTTCTCTCACTAAAAGACACAAACTATTATACTGAACATATATTGCCCATATTATAGATAATATTAATTTCAATTTGCATTTTATGTTATATCTCCTAGAGACGCACACTGTCCGAAAGCAGAACTTTTATGCGCCAGCGCGCTTGTTTTTCCGGTCGGTTGCATGCACAGTCACTTTTTGCTGCTGTTCCGACTGCCTCTTCTCTGATGGCAGGTGTGCCGTCTGAGCTAAAAAGCTCATTCTGCCTCATGGGACCCGGATAATTAAATATAAATATAAAGTTATATTTTAACCTACATATTATATAATATCTCCTAGAGTGTCCATATTCAAGATATATTAAAGAAACCTTCCCTCCAGTAAGACACCGAGAGAAAGCTATTCTACTGATATCGAAAATCTATCTCCCACCCATACACATATGGAAACCAGTTCATCTTGATGAATTGTTAGGTCACACCAGTGATAATAATTAATGTACAAACTCCTTACTCCAGTTGGCAGGTTTAAACCATTTGTCCTTTTTGTTCCAGAAGTATTTCATAAAATAATATTCTAAAGTCACCTCGTACATTCCTCAAAAGGAGATATTCCTCTCATATTTTTAGTACGAGGAATGTGATGCGCCATTGTATATTTGGGGGGGGTGGAAATGGAACAAACAGTCAAACTATTTCTTAAAGTGTCTCGTGGATGGATTTTTTTGTGTTTTTATTTGTCAAGGAAAAATCTTGGCTTCTCGTGATCCAGCTGTGAATTCAACTCATCAGAACAGAATTTGTCCGAGATAAACAATTCCTTGTGCTACTCGTTAGATATATTAATGACCAAGGTCCAAGCTGGTTGTGGGACGTTTAGACGGATTTGAGAGGCCGAGGATCTTCTACGGGAGGTCAACAAGACTTTCCATGAATATGAAAGTGGCAGTAATAAAAAGAAAAAAATCAGAATCGGTTTTAGAAATATGCCTCCTCTCCAGTCTAACCTTAACTCGGCACTCGATCATCTCACTCTCCTCCAAAAGAGAACCCGCAACCCGATACTCAGTCATAGGGTGGCTTCCCATCAAACAAACTATACACTTCAATACCCTGCTTTTTAACCTTAATCCCTTCTCTCTACTGCACCTCCATACTTACTTTACTCTTGTCCCTTATGTTCCACGCCATGCCCTCCGTTCCTCGCAAGGAAATCTTGTCCAACCCCCAATAACACGCTGCCCCCACCTTAAACATTCCCTTGCTGCTCCCTACCTTATAACTCTCTCCCTCTCCTCGCTTCGCCTGGTGACATCCATTAATACTTTTAAATCTAGTATTGTTATCCTACCTTTCGTGAGCACCATCACTAAATGATTGTTACCTACCCACAGTCAATCACTTTATACGCATCCCCCCACTTGTATCTGTATGTTGACCACTCATTTAGATTGTAAGCTCTTTGGGACAGGGATCCATTCCTAATGTGTCAAGGCATACTGCATTTTTATCAATTTATCCATAATCTATATAATATAATATATATATATATATATAAAGCCTGTATAGTAGAGGTGCCTTTTCACCTCATATTCAGGAGATTCAATAAATGTTCTTATCGTTAAAATGGTGCTAATTTTACCCAACCATCAGATCTATTTAACATTTAAGCCAACATCTGATTGGTGGGGCAAAGTTAGCACCATTTTAAACGATAGAACTTTTATTGAATCTCCCCCGTTAGTATATAAAAAGTTCAAAGTCAGGCAGCAGTCAGATTAATCTTTTCTTGATGCTTTTATTATTTATAAACATAACAGCTCAGGTATTATATTGCAACGTTACGGGTATTCACCCTTTCTCAAGCCCCCGAGCATCTGTATAGGTAATTTCCCCTCACACATCCTCTGTTTAAAACATATCACAGTAATGACATCATTACACCTGGTGGTCAGCATGGAAATTTCACTTTTTTTTTAACATATACAGGTTTGATACATACAGTTACATATTAATCCATTAGAAATATATTACATATAGTACCGTATTTACTTAAATATAGTTTTAGTTTCCCGACCATCACAAACCTAACCATGGTCCGCAGGAAAAAATCTGTGACTATAAAAATAAATATAAATCGTAGTCACGATTCAAGCCAGATGGAGCCATTGTCCTCAGGCGCTTATCCACTTCTCCTTTTGAGCTCCATTGCCTATCAGCACCTCTTAGAGGTGTGATTACTGATCTATTACCGTAAATTCAAGTTCACTTGCATTGTGTCCTACGTCTTAAATGATGGGGGCGGTGGTGGGTGTGGCTCAGTGAAATAGATGATTGATAGATCACTTGCATTGTGTCCTACTTCTATAAAATGCGTGGGGCGGTGTTGTGGTGTGCTCAGTGATAGATGATTGATAGTCACTTGCATTGTGTCTATCTATAAAATGCGTGGGGGCGGGTAGGTGGGTGTGGCTCATGTGAAATAATGATTGATAGATCACTTGCATTGTGTCCTACGTCTATATAAGTGCGTGGGGGCAGGTAGGGTGGTGGCTCAGTGAAATAGCATATATGGCAAAATGTATTACATGTATATGACCCCTCAATGTTTATTTTTTCTTTTGTAATTGGATTAATGAATGAAATCGTCCATTAGACCTGTGGGCAATGTCACCATTGTAACATTTTGTCATCCCTTTCTTTCTATCCGTAAGCCAAGTGACACTTTTTTTCGGTTTTTGTATTTTTAGGTTTGTGTACTGGCTACTATGGACCCAATTTGTTTTACTTCTTCTATAAGTACTCATAGGATACTGCTGAAATTCTTCAATGTTGGATACATATCCCTTAAAATGTGCCAATTTTTTCTGACAACCTTCATAACACTGTAACTCAATGCACCAATTGACTAATAAACGGAATCCTTTTACCTTTTTGTGATCTAGTTTTCTTTAACAAGATCTGATGGTTCCGACCTCTACTAGTAAAATAGAGGTCCAGATCTTTAACCCCTTCATTCAACTTCCTCCAGCATTAACGGTCTGTTTTTTTACCCAGTGATCTCTGCAAACCTACTCCATGCACTATGAGAGTTATAGTTGTCATAGTGCTGCCTGTATTCCTATCTACAGTGACATCCTGTATAAGATCCCATTGACATTAGAGCTTTTGATGATCTATAACTCTATATGATCTATTGTACCCAGCCAAAATCACACTGCAGACTTTAGATAGATTAGACATTTGTTGGTCTAATCTAATATCTATCTGGTGCTTTTCCAGGAGTGCGGTTCTAACCTTCCGATGTTCCTGCACATCCCATTCATTTTGGTGACATCTGGGGAATGTGATTCCAAGGAGCTGCAGTTCAAACAACTTTTGCATTAAGGTAAACATTGCCCTTTATCTGCTATATGTGTGATAGTGTGAGGGGCCATGGACCACTGCACATTGTATTGGATTGATGAGAAAAGTTTTTTCTATTCACAACTAATCTGCTTCCTGAAACCAACCGCCAGCCGATTTAAACTCAATGCGGTTTCCCGGAACGTGACCAAGAAACAAGTAACCGCTGGGTACCACCCGATGCAGGACCCAAACTGGTTTACCTTTTGCAAAACACCAGTTTTTTTATTCAAATGTGCAGCTATTTTGCAGACTTTGATGCCAACTGCATGCCCAACCATGCTTTAGTTGGAGTTTGAGTTTTCCATCTGGAGTGCCAAGGTATTGGGGGTTACTGTATGGGATTAATATGGGATTACTGTCCATTTAAAGGGCAACTAATGCCTCAAAACCATACAGAATCAGAAGGCATGTAGTGGTCACATTTTCTTGCCCTCGGTTTGTACTCGAGTCCAATCACTTTTACTACTCTCCTTTTTTCATGTAAAAATGGTACCTCGGTTTATACTTGGGTCAGTTATATTCGAGTATATACAGTAAAAACACATGGAGTGTAACCCTTGCCCCTTTAGAGCTATATGTAGCATTTTGCAAGCACCAGGGTCCAGAAGCTTGGTAGCTAGTCACAATCTGCCTCTCTCTACGTTCTGTGACATTGCGCAGCAGCCGGCAGGTTCAGCTAAACACTAAAAAAACTGAGGTGCAAAGTTACTACATTTCTAAACCACTTCTAGGGACACAAAATTTTGGGAAGTGCGTGACTGGGCATACATTTAAGGATAATTTGAATTTGTTCCCACCTACCTGTGAATATAACACTCATCCATGCAGGGCGGCTGGTCTCACACAAGACTTCAAACAGATAACTGTCGAGCTGTCCTGATCTGCTTCCTACTTTATCATTGACGCACATTCGCATAAGACGGGAGGCAGGTTGGACGCATGCCATCTGCTATTTAGAAGCCTTCAGTGTCACGCTGGCAGGTAAGTTTAACCCTGAATAAACTATCCTACTTCCCTGTGTATAAAGATCTAGCTATAAGGTAAATGAACTCCCTTGTGAAGTTCCATATTATTGCAGGAGACACACTGGTTATGCACCATTGACACATCTCACCCCCCCCACCACACACACACTCCATGTTATGGCTCTCAAGCTGGTGCTACAGTAAGTACAATGTCATTGTTTCTGTTTTTAGACCCTCAATAGAAAACTACTGGTGTTACCCAAACAGAGATCACAACGAGTAAGACAGTTAACATATTTATTGACAGGGTATTTCACAATAAAATATCCTACAAATAAACCACACAATAATAACCAATACAAAATAATCCTATAAGATGGACAACAGTGACATTGAGATAGATCCATCTTTGCTGCAAACCCTATGTCTTACTATACAGACAAGTGCATCACAGGTATCCCAGCCCTCCCGATTGTCCGGGAGTTCTCTTATTGTGGGGTGGTGTTCCCGTGAAACCACCCGGGACTTCCAGACTTGAGTCTCCTCCCTAGTCAGCCCCCTTTTAGTGACCACGCCCAGAATGACCCTAACCCCGCCTCCCACCACCCTAGAAGCTGGCCCCACCTCTGCTTGACGTCACGCCCCACTCCCCGTGACGTCACACCCCTTTCCCACCCTCCCCTGCCCGGAAGATTGAAAGGGCAGGGTGGGATGTCTGGCATACACTAATAGGCCCACATCTATGCTGGTTGAGATAAAGTAGAAAGAAAGACATGCTATGTAGAGTTCATTCTGCAATATGGAATTGGATCTATATTTGCAAATTCTGCACTTGGATTCTGTTACAATCAATAATTGCCCATGTAAGGCGATAGTAAAGGGAGTTTCCCTAATGCTCTAGAGACTCTTAGCCTTACCCAAATCTATGCACAAGTGGCCCCTCGCATATGTTGGGGCAGGGTTTCGCTGCCAAATGAAGACGGTTTGACATCCAATAATTCTAATAAATATAATGAACACCCCATTAAATGTATTAAGAATTGCACATCATAAATAGGAACGTGTTGTGTTTTATGCATTAAAAGTCACAATGTATATAGGTTTATCTGTAATTGAAATGTTCTAACAAAGCAATAGAAGTGTAAGGGATGAAGTACAAGCCAACTGAAGTAGGTAATGAATCCGTGTCTGAGAATGTGTAACCATTAACGCTTACACCAGCATTATCTTGCCTTTTCTGGGATGACGCTTGTGTGGTGGTAGGGGCTGCCTCAGGCGCTCCTCAATCAGAGAGTGGCGAGTTCCTACCTAGAAATGTGCAAGGAGACACTGCATAGGTTCTCCTCTTCTCCCCACTTGGCTGGACCTTCTAGAGGGCCTGGCAGTCCGTCTCATTACTTTATGGGAGAGAGACGCTGCCCATTAGGTTCTCCTCCTTTAGGAGGGCCTGACAGACCGATTCAACTCTTAAGGGAGAGAGCCGCTGCCAATTAGGTTCTGCTCCTATCATTGTAGGACGTTTTGGGAGACCTGGCAACCGACTCAACTCTTAGGAAGAGAGACGCTGCCCATTAGGTTCTTCTCCCTTAGGAGGGCCCTGGCAGCCCGACTCAACTCTTAGAGGAGAAGCCGCTGCCTATTAGTAGGTTCTCCTCCTAGCATGCCCCCACTTGGCTGGACCTTGAGGGAGGGCCTGGCAGACCGACTCACTCCTCAACTCTTAAGAAAGAAGACGCTGCCCATTAGGTTCTCCTTTCTCCTCCTCTTTTTTTTTTTTTTTTTGCTTTTTGTTTTTTTTCTGCCTTTTTTGGTTTGTTTTTTTTTGCTTTTTTTGTCCTTTTTGTGGGGACTTTTTTTTGGGGTGGGGTTGGGGAGGTATTATTTTGGGGGGGGGCTTATCATTTTAGGCCGAGCCAGTAGAGGAAGAGGATAAACCTCATCTATTGAGACACAACTCGCCACTACCTGATTTCAGATGGAGGAGAGGATGCCCCATAAATAACAGGGAATCCATGTGAGTGTATACCTATCACCATGAGTGTGTCACCCCAGAAAGGCTAAGACAAGGCCCTAATTACACACTTACAGATGTACATGTGATCTACTTCATGTTGGCCCTAAACTGTGTCAGTCCATAGTTGGCTCCTGAAATGGGAAATTGAGTTGTTGTGTGTCAATGGTTCCGTGGGTCGTTGTATGGGCCTGGGGCAGTCTGCACCAGGCCACTAACGGCTGGTGGTGAGTTACTCTTTTGTAAGTGAGTTGTTTTATATCTCACCCCAGCCAGAAATTGGTTAGTTAAAGGAGGGGTTTATTAGCACCAGTGGGTTTGTGTATATAGTCATTTGTTGTAGTGTGGCTGATCATGATAATTATATTACTGAACAACTTGTGCTTAACAAAATAAACAATTGTTGGAAAATGTTACAAGAAGACAAACATTGGTGGTAGGCGTATATTGTGTGAATTTTTCCCAAAATTCCTTCAATAGGGTTTATTTTACTTCCACATACTGTTAGTGTCTTTAAGTTTGTCTCACGGCCTCCAGCCTATATTAATCTTTATCAAGACTACCACATTTCCACCTTTATCAGCTGTTTTTTATCTCTATTTGACCACACTTTTTTAGGGATTCTAGGCAGCCCTTTCTTCCCTTAGTGAGAATGTCCTCCACCTGATCCCTTTTATTAAGTCTTAGGATCTCTTTTTCATGCGTTTAACAAATATTTAATAGGTGGATACATGCTATTTGATGGAAAAAATCTCGAATTAGGTTTTAGTTTAGTAACACCTATATGTCTATCTACAGATTATCTTACCACCTTGTTCTTCAGATGTTCACATCATATGATCCTGTAAATCAAACAATGATTTCCATCATGGATATCCAAATTCTCTTGTATATTTTATCTTTAAACTTTTCACAAAATAAGTTTTCTTGCAAACAAATGTAAACTTTTATCGCCTCAAATTTTCCAGAGTGTTAGTAGTGCAAAGGATAAACCTTTTGCCAAGTGACTTTTCACAGCCTCCCCACGTTCTAAATTACTCAGGTTCAATACTTGTAACTGATTATTGGTACCTGTAATACCTCTTCTGTGTCCTTCCTTTTTGTATCCCCACCTCTCTCTGTCTCGTAATCTTGGTGGGAGGTCTGTTGGTCTTTTTCCTCCCTCCTCTCCTGGTCTTTCTTGAGACCGTGTGGGTTGAGGATCCATTGTCTCTGCTGTATTTGCACTTTTGGATAAAAAGGCACCCCAATAAATGAATAACTGTCCACTTTTATAATCATTATAATCTCTAGTAAACTTCTTTGCTTTCCTAATTTTATCTCCTTTGCAGTTTTCCATATCATTCTTCATTTATTGTTAAAGGCAATTTCTTCAATTTATTGTTAAAGGCATTGAATTTTTCCACTCTTTATCCCTATTGAGTATGTTTTTAGCCTCCAATATTTCCTTATCAAATCATCATACATTTTGGTATTTTGCCTACTAAAAGTCCCATAAGCTTCAATGAACATTCAGATAGTACCTCGTTCCATTTTATTAAAATTGCCCATCAGTATCTTTATCTAGGATATTCTTACCCAAGGTTGTCAGATAATACTGTAGATAGACATATAGGTTTTACTAAACTAAAACCTAATTCGAGATTTTTTCCATCAATAGCATGTATCCCATATTAATATTTGTTAACGCATGGAAAAGAGATCCTAAGACTACATAAAAGGATCAAGTGGGAGGACAATCTCACTAAGGAAGAAGGGCTGCTCTAGAATCCCTAAAAAAGTGTGGTCAAATAGGAGATAAAACAGCTGATAAAGGTGGAAATGTGGTAGTCTTTGATAAAGATAATATACTGAGGCCTTGAGACAACTTAACACTAATCAGTATGTGGAAGTAAAAATAACCACCCTTTGAGGAATTTTGGAAAAATTAAGGTGATGGTGGATGAGGGCATTAGGAGAAATTTGATAATTCAAAGGAATATGCTTTTCTTGTACACCACCACAGCCAAACTTCCGACCTTCTATCACATTCCAAAAATTCACAAAACAAGAAAAATCCCCCAGGAACCATCATTTCCGGCATTCAGGACCCCACTGAGGGTTGAGTAAGTATGTGGTTACATTCTAGAACCCTTTCTATACACACTCCCCTCTTACGTGCAAGACACACGAGACGTTCTGAGGAGATGAACAACATAGAAGTACCGGAGGGCACTGTTCCTCGTAACTATGGATGTAGAGGGATATATCCTTCTATACCACACAAGGTGGGTCTGGAAGGAATAAACTATTTCCTAAAGATAGAGGAGTATGAATATAAAGAACACTCAAACTAGGTGAAATATTTTGGAATTGATATTGCAGAATAATTACTTTATTTTTTGACGGAAGATATTCCATCAACAGCAATGAACGCGATGGGTGCGACTTGTTGCTCCAACGTATGCATGTCTACATCTTGAAAGTGGAACTTACAACAGTCAAGAAGTGTGTTCAAAAGGTAAAAGAGAGGATATATTATTAATATGGATACGTTATGTGATGACATCTCATCATTTGGAAAGGGTCTGAGGAGGATCTGGTAGATCTGGTAAGAGAACTGAAACATTTATAAATTCATGGACACTTAATTATAGTATGGAAAAGTCTTAATTTGGCATTGATTTTTTGGTGAGTCGTTTGGACTGAGAGTGGATGAGGTTAGGTGGGTGTGTGCGCAGTGGTGCGCGGTGGGCGTCAGGGCATGACGCTCGAAAACCGACGCGCAATCGGGGCTCCGGCGAAAGCACGAGCCCCAGAACACGAAAAAGATACCAGGGAGGAGCAAGGCCCGGGAGAAGAGGGGCTTATCGCTCAGGGGAAAGTGGGGGGATGCACACAGGCCAAGCAGAGTGTGGGAACTCTACGCGGTGCGACGGCCTGAGTTGGAGAAATGAATCTATCTCTGTCAGGGACTGGGTGGGGAGGACTGGGGGGAACTGTCTGGGTGTGGAGCGAGTGATCAAGCTCGGTGCTGAAGAATCTATCTACGTCATGGGGGGGGTGGCAGGAGGAAGAGGAGAGAGTCAAGGGGCGGAGAGGTTGTGGGGTAACTGGGGTACTGTGGTGAGCAGTAGGAGGAGAGGGCGGTCTTGTTCTCATCGTGGTCGTGTTGTGAGACAAAAGGCAGGGGACAGGGGGAAACAGGTAAGAACAGCGGGCACAAACAGGGGACTACGAAAGAAGAGCAAAGCGGGAAAAGGGGAAACACCACAACGACCGAGACAACACCAGCGCGAAAGACGCGGGGGGGCAAAGCGCACGAGGAAGAAAAACCAAAAGCAAAGGCGATGAGAGGGCGTGGAGAGCCAACAAAGTGTCAAGGGAAGAAAAAGGGGGTGTGCAAGAGAGCAAGAGGATAGTAGAATAAGGGTGTGCAGAAAAGATCGGTGCCGACCAGAAAGAGAGGGGGAACTTGTGACTGGAGGAAAGGGAAAACGGCGGACGCAGCGAAAGGCAGAGAGAGGGCCGGAAAGGAAAAAACAGAATGGGAAACAAGAGAAAAGGACGGGGGACGGACACAGACAAACAGAGGAAGCAGAATCATAAGAGCCACAACAAAGGGGGGCCAAAGAAGGAGACAAGAAACAGCAAGAACCCCGGAGCCAGAAAGGGGCGCAAGGGACCAGGAGCAAAGGAAGTAGGGGAGAGCGAGCGAGAAAAGCGGGTGTTACATGGGAGAAGGACCTGGATTGTCCAACGGCCAATATGGCCCAGAAGGTATAAGGAGGACGCATGTGTCGGCGGCCCGGAAGCACAAGATAGTAAGAAGCAAGCGGAGGAGAAGACAACGCCACACGAACGCCAGAAGGATAATGTATAAGAGAATGTCCTGTCTTGTCTGCGCGTTAAATAAAACGTGAGAGGCCCTAGAAAACGGGCCCCATCCCAACTGCCTCTAGGGAGAGTTGTGAGAGAAAGAACCAAGAGAGGGAGGAGGCTGAGGTCGGCCGGAGTCTCATGACGTGGGCAGGCCTGCACACAAAGAGGGGGGGGAACGGGGAGCGAGGGATGGAGAGAAGAGGAGGGCTGGCAGGGTGGTCAAGTCGGGGGGGGGTGACGTATCGCGGAAAATATGCGTCATAGCGGTTCGGGGCGCTAAAATGAGCTGTCGCGGGGGGAGAGGGGGAAGGGAGCCTCAGGCGGGGGGGGGAAGAGGTCAACGGCAGAGGAGGAAGACTGCAGGGAGGGGGTGAAAGGGGAGGGGGTGGTACAAGACCGGCGGGAAAAAAAGGGGAAAGCCTGTGATGTGGAAACGCGAACCCAATGGGACAGGCCGGAGGCTGCGGTAGTGTTAGCCAAGACGTCAGTTCGTACTAGAGCGATAATACGAGGGTGCTGGTATCGGGGGGGGGGGGCAGCGGCGGGGGGCGGGCGGGACAGGGAAAGGGGAGCTAGAACATGGGGAAAGAGGAACGAGGGGGGGAAACAAAAAGGGGCCCAGGGAGGCGGGCCCTCCAGGGCGAGCGAGAGGCCGGGAGGAGAGGGTGCGGGAGAGGGGGGAAGGAGCGGCGGCGACATGAGGGAGGCGATTGGGGAGGGGGAGTAAGAGGCGGGAGGCGCAGCCCCGCCCCCGGAAGCCTTTCAGCACCAGAATGTGCTTAAGGGGTTTTGGATGTACAATCTGAGATATGACCGACTGGGGCATACCCAGGTACAGCCACTGCAATATGTGTATATAGGTGTGTTTGGGTGGTTGGGATAGAGACTGTGGGGAGAGATGTAAGCTACCTGAAAGGCTGTCTGCTATTCTACTACCGTTGCTCTTTCGGCTTCCTGGATTCTTCCAGTTAGAAGAAGTCAGTATTGATGCTATAGGTACTTGAGCCATGACTGAATGCTATTCAAATTGTTGAAAATGATTTATATTGTGACATTTTGGGGCAATCCCCTTGGCGTCATACACACGTCATGGTACATAGCTGTTGGTGTGTGTTAGCAGCCAGGAAGAGCAGTGCACCAAAACAGTGTTGACAGAGACATATTTGCATTGACGAATCTATTCCCTTAACTTCTTCCATTGGAAGAGGGATGTGGAAAACTTTGAAGGGAAAAGAAGGGGAGACACAATTTTGCTGCTACGAGATGTCTTATCGTCCGTTCCGCTTGTCTTACTATTGTATTTTGTGGTTGGGGGGGGGGGGGATATCTTATATGTAATCAGGGATGAACATTCCCTTTAAATAAACAAAGAAAATAACTATCTTCTTAAACCCACAGATACCAAGGACGCTATCGAATCCACCGGAACGTGAAAAAAAGATACCAACTTACGTTAAGTATGGCAGATTCTCGCTGGCCAAATTGGCCTTTACATCATTATTTTTTTTTTTTTGCTGTTGTTTTTAGGTTAGGTTTGTAGTTCTTCTAATTGTTACTTTTAAATAACCCTCAAACACTTCGCTGACCTGTATTGTTATAACCTCCAATGATAATTGTTTTGGAGTGTATACATTTAAGTATACAATTAAACAATTAAGTGACATAAATGTATTTGTGTGCTAGCTGGGGGGGTTCGGCAGTGGTAATTACCTCACTTTTCAAAATACACACGCCCTGAGGTTATAGGTCAAATTTCCCAGATAATACTTATAAGTAAAGTATAGAGCTCAGCTTATATATTAATATATGATATATATGATATATATATATATAATATAAATATTAATCTTCTACATACCTAATAAACTGTAAAATATGTATTATTTGTGTAGAATGAAGGAATGTGGCGGAGGGGTGGACAGAGATTTGTTAAAAAAAAAAAACAATTGCATGCTGTAGCCATATCGTTCTATGTTGAGAGGCAGTATCTGCTATAAACAATCTAGCTAGGCGGGTCTTTTTGATATGATTGGCTGTCAGCTTTACTAGGCGGGCAGCTCGCAGAATATAGTGCTGTATAGTGTAAGTTGAATGTCTTCCAAACAAAGAGGGGATTGGGAGGTTCATTTTTATAAATCCCCTAATGCTACCCCTACCCGCCCCCCCCCCCCCCACGAGATTGGGGCTTGCCCCTGATCACCCGTATGAATAAACATGTGCATGTCAGCGATCGCAAATATGTTATATGGCGATCGCTGTTAAAAACACACTGATACGGAGGTTTGGGAAACGATTTTTTATGTACAGGCCCCTCTCTACTCTTGCCCCCCCAGACGCGGGCCTGATGTAGTGCCACTGAATTGTGGTGAGACCTTTAGTTCAACCCCTTAAGGGTAACTGGCACTGTTTCTTTTATCAGCATGTGGTTTTAATGGTGAAAAGTTTTTTCTGGCCTGGCTTTCTACTATTGAGGCACCAAAAGCTATCTTTAGCCTTATCATTATGAATTATTAGTATGGATTTTATATAGCACCAACTCCTTCCATGTGCACTTTACAATTAATAGCACTATACACATCATACAGGCGTAATACATTATTACAAAGTTATACATATTACATACCGGAAAACAAAGTGTGATGATTTCGTTACGCAATACCGTGGATACAATAGGAGAGAGGGTCACTGTCCCCAAAGAGCTTAACAGGTACTAGAGATATGTGGGAGCTGAGACATAAGTTGCAGGAGTTGGTATGGCTGGTAATAGATTGGCGTGGGGGTGAATGAAAGGGGGTTGTATCTTATGTGGAAGTAGTAAGATGGGTAAATGTTTTGCCAGGTTATAGATGGTGCTGAAGAGGTGGGTTTTAAAGTTGTTTGCGGTATTAGGTATGGTGAGTGGACAGACAATGGAGGGAGTTCCAGAGCAGAGGGGCAGCACGAGTAAAGACCTGAATACAGGGCCATGGGAAGAGGAGATGACAAGGGTGATGAGGAGGAGGAGATCGTTTCGCGGAACGGAGGTGCATCTGGGACGATATCGGTGGATCGCTCTGACGATATGAAGGGGCTTGTTGGATAGTGCATAGATGAGAAAGACTTGTTTGATAGTGTTTATAGGGGTGGAGATATTATGTAGGGCTGGTTGATACAATGTTTATAGGTAGGGAGAGATATGGAGAGGGCTGTGGGATAGCGCTTTATAGGATAGGGGAGATCATAGGGGGCTGTGTGGATAGGGCTTTATAGGAATAGGGTAAGATTATATGGAGGGCTGTGTTGGATAGTGCTTTTATATAGGATATGGGTAGGAGATCTAGGGAGGGCGTGTTTGGTATTGCTTTATATGATGGGGCGATAGTATCGGAGGCTGTTGGATAGTGCTTTATAGGATAGGATTGATATATATGGAGGGCTAGTCGTGGGTGGATAGTGCTTTATAGGATAGGGGTTGAGCTAGATGGAGGGCTGTGTTGATAGTGCTTTATGGATTAGGGTGAGATACATATGGAGGGCTGTTGGAAGTGCTTTATAGGATAGGGTGAGATATATGGAGGCTGGTTGTGCTTGAGATTAGCGCTGAACTATATGAGGACGTTGGGAGTGCTTATAGGATAGTAAGATATCTGGAGGGGCTGTGTTGGACAAGTGCTTTTAAGGATAGGTAAGATATATGGGAGGGGCTGTGTGGATAGTGTTTAATAGGATAAGGGGTGAGATATATGGAGGCGTTGATGTCGTATTGAGCTGAGAATTATGGAGCTTTGTTGGAACCTTATAGGATAGGGTGAGATATATGGAGGGGGTGTGTTGGATAGCGCCTTTATAGATAGTGGGAGATATGGTAGGCGTGGATAGGTTGATAGGACGGGGGACTGGAGGGTGTTGATAGTGCTTAATAGGATAGCGGTAAATAATGGAGGGGCTGTTGTTGGATAGTGCTTATATAGGATAGGGTGAGTAATATGGGCGGGCATGTGATAGGCTTTATAGGATAGGGTGAGATATTATGGAGGGCTGTGTTGGATAGGGGTTTATAGGATAGGGTAAGATATATTGGGGCTAGTGGTGGATAGTGCTTATATAGGGATAGGTAAGAGTATATGGAGGGGCTGGTTTGTGGATAGTGTTTTATAGGATAGTAGGTGATGAGATATGAAGGAGCTGTGTGATATATGGAGGCTCTGTTGGATAGTGCTTTAATAGGGATAGGATGATAGTGTGGGGCTGGTTTGGATAGTGATTTATAGGATAGGTGAGTATATATGGGGGCGTGTTGGATAAGTGCTTTATAGATAGAGTAAGTATTGTGATGGAGGGCTGTGTGGATAGTGCTTTATAGTAGATAGGTGAGATATATGGGAGGCTGGTTGTAGTGCTTTAATAGAATAGAGTAAGATATATTGGAGAGCTATGCTGTGCGCTGTTGTGGTAGTAGCTAATCGATAGGGTGGATGGGATATATGCAATGCGCTGTGTTGTATAGTGGCTTTATAGGATAGGGGAGATACAAGAGGGGCTGTGTTGGTGAGTGCTTTAAAGATAGTTGAAGGATATTGGAGGGCTGTGTTTGGATAGTCTTTATAGGATAGGGGAAAGATAATATAGAGGGCTGTGTTGGATAGTGCGTTTAATAGGTAGGGGAGAGTATATGGAGGGCTGTGTTTGGATAGTATTTTTATTAGATAGTGGTGAGATATTCTGGAGGGGCTGTTGGATATGCTTTAATAGTGAGTGGATGAGATATAATGAGGGCTGTGTTTGGATAGTGTTTATAGGATAGGGGTGGATAGTGGAGGGCTGTGTGGATAGTGCTTATAGGATAGGGTGTAGAATATGGAGGGCTGTGTTGTGATAGTCTTTATAGGATAGGGTGAGATATATGGAGGGGCTGTGTTGGATAGTGCTTTATGGATAGGGTAAGATATATAGGGCTGTGTTGGATGTTGTAGTGTTTATAGGCATAGGTGAGATATATGGAGGGCTGTGTTGGATAGTTGCTTATTATAGGGTAGGGTAGGATATACATGCTGCGCTTTGTTGGATATGCTTTGATAGGATAGGGGTAGATCTGGAGGGCTGTGTTTGGATATGCGCTTTATAGGATTAGGGTGAGTGAGTATATGTGAGGGGCTGTGTTGGCATTAGTTGCTTTATAGTGATAGGGGAGATTGGAGGGCTGTTTGGATAGTGCTTATCGGATAGGGTGGCTATATTGGAGGGGCTGTCTTGTATAGCGCGTTTATAGGATAGGGTGAGATATATGAGGTGTCGTGTGGATAGTGCTTAGGATACTGGGTAGAGATATATGAAAGGGCGTGTTGGAGTAGTGCCGTTTATAGGATAGGGTAGATATTGGAGGGCGTGTTGTGATAGTGATTTATACGGTACGGGTAAGATATATGGAGGGCTGTGTTGGATAGTGCTTTAGGATAGGAGTGAATATTGGAGGGTTGCTTGTGTGGATATCTTTATAGAAGGGTGGAATAGATTATATGGAGGGCTTGTTTGATAGGCGCTTATAGATAGGTGAGATATATGGTGGGCTGTGTGGATAGTGATTAATGCGATTAGCGGGACATAATGGAGGTCTGTGTTGGATAGTGATTTAGATAGAATGGGTAAGCTATATTGAGGGCGTGTGGTTGGTAGGTTTATAGGATAGGGGTAGATACTATGGAGGGAGGTGTGTTTGGATTACGCTTTGGTAGGTATAGAAGATATAAGAGGCGCGTGTGGGATAGTGTTTATAGGACGGTGGACTATGGAGGGGGCTTTGTGATAGTGCTTGTATAGGGATAGGGTGAATATATGGCGGGGCTGTGTTGCATAGTGCTTCATAGGATAGGGTGATATATGGAGGGCTACCTGTCGTTGGATAGTGTATAGGGTAAGAATATGGGGGCTGTGTTGGATAGTGTTTATGAGGATAGGGTAAGATATATGGAGGGCTGGTGATATGTGCTTTATTAATAGGGTGCAGATATAGTTGAGGCTGTGTTGGATAGTGTTTTATAGGGATAGGGGGAATGCATTGTGCTGTGTGGGATAGTTTTAGATAGGGTGAGATAGATGAATGCTCTGTGTTGGATAGTGTTTTATAGGATAGGATGAGATATGTGGAGGGGCTGTGCTTTTCAGGTTTAGATATTAGCTGTGTGGGAAAGTGCGTTTATAGGATTAGGGATAAGTATGGAGTGGGCTGTTGTTGGATAGGGCTTTTAGGATTAGGGTACGATATATGGAGGGCGTGTTGGAGTAGTGCTTATAGGATAGGGTAGATATATGGAGGGTGATAGTGCTTGGATATAGTTGAGGCTGTTATAGGTTCATAGATAGTGAGATATATGGAGGGCTGTGTTGGATAGTTGCCTTTATAGGTAGGGTGAGAATATTCGGAGGGGCTGTGTTTGATAGGCTTTATAGGATATGAGGGAGATATATAGTAGGGGCTCTGTGTTGGATAGGGATGCTTATAGTAATAGGGTATAAGCATCATGGGACTTTGGGATAGTGCTTTATCGGATAGGGTGCGATATATGGAGGGCTGTGTTGGATAGTGCTTAATAGGATAGGGTAAGATATATGGAGGGATTGTGGTTGGATAGTGTTGTTATAGATAGGGTAGATTATATGGAGGGTCTGGTTGGATAGTGTCTTTATAGGATAGGGTAAGCTATATGGAGGGATGTGTTGGATTAGTGCTTTATAGAGATAGGTTGAAGATATTATGGAGGGCGTGGTGGGATAGGTGCTTTATAGATAGGGTAAGATATATGGAAGGGATGTGTTGGATAGTTGCTTTATAGCGATAGGTTGATATATATGGAGGGCGGCTGTGTGGATAGTGCTTTATAGGATTGGGTAAGATATATGGAGGGCTTTGTTGTGTGGATAGTGTCTTAAGAGGGTGAGGATTATGGAGGGCTGTGTTGGATAGTGCTTTATAGGATATGGTGTGATATATGGAGGGGCTGGTTGGAAGGTATCTTATAGGATTAGGGTAAGATATATGGAGGGGCTGTGTTGGAAGTGTTTATAGGAGAGGGTGAAGTATATGGAGTGCGGGGCTGTGTTGATAGTGCTTATAGGATAGGGTAATATGATATGGGGGCTGTGTGTAGTGGCTTTATAGATTAGGGTGAGGATATATGAGCGGGTGTGTTGGGGATAGTGCTTATAGGATCGGGTGAGATATATGGAGGGCTCGGTGTTGGATAGTCTTATAGGATAGGGTGAGATAGGGAGGGCTTGTGTTGGATAGTTCTTTTAGGATAGGTGAGATATAGAGGGGCTGTGTTGGGATAGTGCTTTATAGGAGAGGGAGATATATGGAGGGCTTCCCGCAGTGTGGATAGTGCTTTATAGGTAGGGTAAGATATGGAGGGGCTGTGTGGATAGTGCTTTATAGATAGGGGGAGACTACTATGGAGGACACCAAGCATAAAAAGTCAGAGAGGGGCACTCTTCTGTGAATCTATCGCTTCTTTATTGGATCACATTACACACACTTACAGGGACGCACTGTCCCTTTCATCAGTGTTTATACCCACAATCCCACATGCACAACCTGTTTTTAAGACAATCCTGTATAGACCACACACCCCTTATAACCAAGGGGGAGGGGCCTGTAGTTTCACATCATACCCCAGTGTCTAGTAATGGCCTTTACAATAACTACTATATCCCCCTATCATTGTGGGACTAGATGTATATAGCGCACTATCAACATCCAATGGACAGAATCACTGTTCTTTCTTGTAACAGTATTATGTGTTCTAAGATTCATGGTATCTTTCAACAAGTTTTGTTCCCTTTAACTATGGGCTGTAGTGAAAAAAAAGTGATCATGTACTCCCCAACTGGTTTCGAGAACCCGGATTATTCCAGTAAATAGGGGTCTCCCTGGTGGTGGTTAATCTCCTGGTATCTAGGCAGCATGTAAAGCCCGTATCATGGGGTATTCATAGTTAGAGAATTCTTTAGGTTTTATCTCATGATCCCGGTCTAAGCGTCTTGCAAAGTTTC
Organism: Hymenochirus boettgeri; assembly: GCA_019447015.1. NCBI lineage: Eukaryota > Metazoa > Chordata > Amphibia > Anura > Pipidae > Hymenochirus > Hymenochirus boettgeri. The sequence continues at coordinate 24,220 of JAACNH010003883.1, forward strand.
CACCTGTCTCTTAAACACCATGAGTAGGATCATTCCTTTATACTCGTATAGTGTAAACGGGTTGCTCTCAGCTGTCTAATTGTTCCTGTATCATAGGACTAGTTATCTGTATACCAGGGCACCCCCCTTTGTTCTGCTCCTTAATAATAATGACTTCTTTGTTATTTTTCAGTTCCTTAGTGCCTCATGTTTTCTTTCTTGAGCCAAATTTTACTTTATCACATTTTTTCCAATTAATTTTTCTTAACTTCATTCATAACCATGTAATCAAACACTTCTAATGAATATTGGTGAAACTAGGTACAAACACTGAACTTTTTTTCTTAAGAGGGGGGGGGAGCTGAACACCGTATTTCTTACTAAACACATTTTTAACTTAATGCTCTCATCAACTAAACCATTCGGTTTAAATCAAAGGTTTTACCTCCAGTAACTGTGGTTGTCAAACCAACCCCCTTTCCCAAACTTCATTTTGTTTGGATCACAGTAAAGTCCGGATATATTTACCACCACTGTCCCTTATTGGCGATGCCTCCTTGTTCTTGAATGTGGCCAGCCCGTTCCCTGCTGCTCGGTCTTTTCTTTTTCCGGCTCCTCCGTGGCTTCTTCAGCCTCCCGGTGGAGGGACTGTGCTCTGGCAGTTGTCTAAAAAATCCCCACTGATACTGATGTAATTCCGCTGATGCTCCTGTCTCTGTGTCAGTCTCTGCTTTCGGCGTCTCCACTCCCGCTGTTTGCTTGGCGGGGGTGCCGAGGAGACGCGTCGCCTTCACTCCTGGTCTCCTCTGCCGGCGATCTGCCACGGTGTGCTGCCGGCTCCAGCTGTATACTTTTGCTTCAACTCGTATTCTCTGGGTATCCCTTCTAAATTTCTTCTTCATTTTAGCTGGTATCAGTTGTTTCCTTTAAGGCTGAATGAAGCTTCCAATTTACTCTGTCTTTCGGTAAGCTATCTGTTTTAATCAAACCTTGATGTTATGTCTCTGTGCTGGTTATCTCTTTGCTCGTTTTTTTTAATACTGGCCCCCCCCTGCAGATGTTCTATGGTCATGATTCCGGTCAGACTACACTTATTAGTATCTGGTACCATTTTTTCAATGTAAAGCCTGGATCGTCTTGGCAACAACACACTGGGCCGTTAAGTTTCCCTCAAACCCCTTGGGATCCCATTTCCACTGCATACTCCCTTTCAGGCGGCAAGCTATGCATTTGGATAACTTAAATCTCCCTCTTGCGTAAAGTCTCTAGCCTATGCTGGCAGTCTTTTTTCGGATGTTTTAGTCAGTAAACTTCCAGTGTCAGCCACCGATTCCAATATTCGTTTTCTTTCGCTTTGTGTAGCCATGTTTAGACGCTCTTTCAGTAATGTTGATCTTAGCAATGTCTGCAATGACTCCCTTGGGGTCCCAGGTCTCCAGGTAGAAAGTAAATCTAGCAACAGGGTTTTCGGGCCCTAGGCACTCCTTTTTTGCAGTTTTTGGCCACAAACTTCTAAGGTGCTCCCGTCTCTGTTCTCTACAGGACCCCACAGCTATAGCACAAGCATAAAAAAAAGTCATGAGAGGGCCACTCTTCTGTGAATCTATGCTTCTTCGTTTATTGGATCAACATTACCAAACTTTCAGGACGCACTGGTCCCCTTTCACAGGTGTAACCACATCCCACATCACACCTTTTTAAAGACCATCCTGTGATAGGACCACACCCTTTAACCAAGGGGAGGGTCACCTGTGCCACCATGTTATCCATATGTATCAAAAAGTCCAAGTGCACAATAGTCCATCTTGTCCAACCACCAGGGAGACCCCCTAGTTTTTGGAATAAATTCGGTCTAGAACCATTGGGGAGATACATATATCATTTCCTCACAGCCCATAGTTAAAGGGAACAAAACTTTTCTAAAGTACCATCGAATTCTTAAGACACATAATGACCCTGAGTACACTAGAAGAGAACAGTGATCTGTGCACATTGGATGGACGGTTGAATCGCTATATCATCTATACCACATGGAATCATGGGAAGAGTAGCAAGGCATTGAAAGTGCATTACTAGACTGGGGTTATGATTGAAACAAATTGACTTTATAATGGACCTCCTGAACATTTGCCTCCACAAGAATACTTCCGTTTGCCATGACTCATAGGAACTGGCAGGCCAAGGCACCAGTATGGGTGCACATTTTTTGCACCCACAGATGCTAACATTTTTTGTAGCCGACTTGGAAAAAAAGTATGGGTTTGGAAAGGATAAACTTTGGTGACAAGCGTAAAAAAGGTTATGTCCGATACGTAGAACTACATCTTCTTCATTTGGAAGGGGGAACTGGTCCCACTAGGATTTGAAAGTCACTGATGAAGTGCATCCTACTTTAAAATTTAACACTAACCTATACAAGAAAACACATGCCACTACCTGGAACTACTGGTATGTAAATGAGG
>JAACNH010003884.1:0-19885 GCA_019447015.1 Hymenochirus boettgeri
ATATATCGATATATGATAAATCTACCCTTACATCCTACCTATCTGGTAACCAGCACAGTATATGATATCTATATATCTATATATGATAAATCTACCTTACATCCTACCTATCCAGTAACCAGCACAGTATATGGTATCTATATATCTATATATGATAAATCTACCCTTACATCCTACCTATCCGGTAACCAGCACAGTATATGGTATCTATGTAAAGCGCTGTGTACTAAAGTGGCGTATATAAAAAACAACATTCCATACATACTGTATAATCTGTGTATTGGTTATAATGTTACAGCGTGTTGTATCCAAGTGATGCTATATAAATAAAACATATACTTACAGACTGTAAATCTTATTATTATACTGTACAGCGCTGTGTAACTCACAGTGGGCTATATAAAAAAACAAATACATACTGTATAATCTGTATTGTTATAAGAGTACAGCGCTTGCTGTATCCAAGTGAGGGCTATTAAATAAACTATTATACATACTACTGTATAATCTGTATTGATCTATGGTACAGCTCTGGTCCCAAGTGCGGCTATATAAATAATACATACTACATACACGTATAATCTGGTATTGTTATGAAGTCGACAGCGACTGGGAATTCCCAAGTGGCGCTTTATAAATAACAAATAAATACATACTGCATAATCTTATTGTATTATAATGTACAGTCGCTGTTACCCAAGTGGGCTCATATAAATAAACACTATAACATACATATGTATAATCTTTATTGTTATAATGTACAGCGCGTGGTCCCAAGTGCTATAATAAATAAACATATACATACATACTATAGACTGTTATTGTTATAATGTACGAGCCGTCCCCAATGGCGTTACTAATAATAAACATTATAACAAACCTACTGTATAAATCTGTATTGTTTACATGTACAGGCGTGTGTCCCAAGTGCGCTTATAAAATAACATATACTACATACTGTATAATCTGTATTGTTAAATGTACAGCGTGGTCCCAAGTGTGCGCATCATATAATAAACATATACATAACATCCTGGATAATCATGTATTGTTCTAATGTACAGCGTGTGCGGTACCCAAGTGTGCGTCTATTATAAAATAAACATATACTACATACTGTATATTCCTGTATGTTATAATGTAAGCCTGTGTTACCCAAGTGGCGCTATATAAATGAACATATACAGACATACTGTATAATCTGATGTTTATAATGTACAGCGCTGTGTACCCAAGTGTCTATATAATAAACATATACTTACATACCTGTATAATCTGTATGTTATAATGTACAGCGCTGTGTCCCCAAGTGGAGCTATTAAAAGATCATATCCACATACATACTGTATAATCTGTATGTTATAATTACAGCGCTGTGTACCCAAGTGGCGCTATTAAATAAACTAGACCTATACATATACTGATAATCCTTATGTTATTGTACAGCGCTGTGTCCCCACAGTGGAGCTATATAAATACACATGATACATCATACTGTATAATCGGTAATTGTTATAATGGTACAGCGCTGTGTATCCAACGTGGCGCTATTAAATAAAACTATATACCGTCATACTGTATAATTGTATGTTTAGATGTACAGACGCTTGTGTCCCCAAGTGGCTGCATATATAAAACATAAAATATCAACATACTGTATCCTAATCTGTATTTATATATGTACAGCGCTGTGTACCCAAGTGCGGACGTATATAAATAAAACATATACATACATACTGTAATAATCTGTATTGTTAATAATGGTCACGCGCGTGTCCCGCAAGTGGCGCTATACTAAAATATACAAATACATACTGTAAATTGTATGTTTATACAATGTACAGCTGTGTACCCAAGTGGCAAGCTATATAAATAAACATTATACATACTACTGTATAATTGCTATTGTTATAATAATACAGAGACTGTGTCCCCAAGTGGCGCTCATATAAATAAACATATACATACATATCTGTAAAATCTGTATTGTTATAAGTACAGCGCTGCGTCCCACGGGGCTATATAAATAAACATATACATGCCTACTGTTAAATGCTGTAGTGTTATAATGTACAGCGTCTGTGTCCCATCAGTGGCGCTGTATATAACCATATAACATACATCCTGTAATAATCCTGTACTTGTTATAATGTACGCGCTGTGCCCCAGGGCGCGCTATATAAACATATACATACATACTGTATAATCTGTATGTTATATGTACAACGCTGTGTCCCCATGTGCTATATTAAATAACATACCATACATACTGTTATAATCTGTATTGTTATAAGTACAGGCGCTGTCCCAAGTGCGGCATATATAAATAGACACTATCACATACTATACTGATAATCTGTATTGTTATAATATCAGCGCGTGTGTCCAAGTGTGCGCTTATTAAAACATATACACTACATACTGTATAATCTGTAATTGTTTAAGTACAGCGCCTTGTGTCCACAAGTGCTATATAAATAACACTATACATACATACTGTATAATCCTGTATTGTTAAATGTCAGCGCGTTGGTCCCAGGGCCGCATCGAAAATAAACAATACATACTACTGTATAATTGTAATTGTTATAATGTACAGCGCTGTGTCCTCCCAAGTGGCACTATATAATAACCCATATACATCACTACTGTATAATCGTTTGTTATAATGTACAGCGCTTGTGTCCCAGTGGCCTCATATAAACTATACGATACATACACTGTTAAATCTGTATTGTTATCAAGATTACAACGCTGTGTACCCAAGTGGCACTATATCTAAATCAACCATAACAACACTACTGTATAATCCCCTGTTGTGTATAAATGTTTACAGCGCTGTGTACCCAATGGGACTATATAAATAAAACAGAACATACATACTGTATACTGTAGTTGTTATAAGTTACAGCGCTTGTGTCCCAGTGGCGACTATAAAATAAACATATACATACATACTGTATAATATTGTATTTGTTATAGTGTACAAGCGCTGTGTCCCCCAAGTGACTGCATATAAATAAACATATCATACATACTGTATGCAATCTGATAGTGTATAATTACAGCGCTTGGTTTGGTGTTTACCCAAGTGAGGCTATAAATAAACATATTACATGATACTGTATAATCTGTATTGTTATCTGTACAGCGCGCTGTCCCAAGTGGCAATATATAAATAAACCATATACATGCACATACTGTATAATCTGTATGGTATAATGTACAGCGGCTGTGTCCCAGGTGGCACTATATACAAAACATATAACATACATATGTTAACTAATCGTATTATAATATCAGGAGCTGTGTCTCCAAGTGGCGATATAATAATAAACATATACCAACATACTGATAATCTGTATGTTATAATGTAAGCGCTGTGTACCCAAGTGTGCTATATGAATAAACATTACTACATACGTATAATCTGTATTGTTATAATGTACAGGCTGTGTCCCAAGTGGCATTATATAAATAAACATATACATACATACTGTAAGTCTGTATTGTTTATAATGTAAGGCTGGTGTCCCCACGTGGCGCTATATAATAAACATATACAATCCATACTGATAATCGGATTGTATTTTATAAGTACAGGCTGGTGGTACCCAAGTGGGCTATTAAATAAAACATACATACATACGTATAATCTGTATTGTTATAATGTACAGCTGTGTCCTCAAGTGGCATTATCTAATAAACATATACCTCCATACTGTAGTAATCTGTATTGTTATACTGTACAGCGCTGTGTCCCAAGTGCGTCATATACAATAAATATACATACAATACTGTATAATCTGTATTGTTAAAGTTACAGCGCTGGCTCCCAAGTGCGCTATATAAAAGAACTATACACATACTATGTTAAACTGTATTGTTATATTATCAGGCGCTGTGTCCCCAAGTGGCGCTGATAACATAAACAAATACATACATACTGTATAATCGTAGTGTTATAATGTACAGGCTGTGTCCCAAATGGTTGCATATTATAAATGAACATATACATACATACTGATTAATCTGTATGTTATTAAATGTACAGCGCTGTGTACCCAAGGGCGCTATAAAATAAACATATACACTAACTACGTATAATCTGTATTTAGTTATAAGTACAGACGCTGTGTCCCAGGCGGCCCCAAGTGGCGCTATATAAATAAACAATACATTTACATAACTGTAAATAATGCTATTGTTATAATTACCAGACTGTGTCCCCAAGTGGCGCTAGATAAAATAATACATTACATATGTATATCTGTCTTTTTAAAGTACAGCGCTGTGGTACCCAAAGTGCGTCTAATAAATAAAACTTACATCATACTGTAATCTGTATTGTTATAAACTGTACAGCGCTTTTGTGTACCCCAAGTGGCGCTATATAGAACATATACATACATATGTATAATCTGTCTTGTTATAGTAACGCTGTGTTCCCCAATGGAGGTTATATAAATAAACATATACATACATTTACTGTATATCTGTATGTTTATAATATACAGCGCTGTTCCCAAGTGGACGTATATAAATAAACATATACATACATAATGTATAATCTGTATGGTATAATGTACAGCTCTGTGTCTTAGTGGCGCATATAAATAACCATATACATAAATACTGTTAATCTGTATGTTATAAGGTACAGCGCTGTGTCCCCAGTGCGCTATAATAAACATATACATAATTAGTTAATAATCTTATTGTTATAATATACAGCGCTGTGTCCCAAGTGGCGCTACTATATAAATAAAAAATATAACTACATACTGATATAATCTGTATTGTTATAATGTACAGCGCTGTGTCCCCAAGTGGCGCTTATATAAAACATATACATACATACTGTTATTAATCTGTATTGTTATAATGTGACAGGGCTTGTCCCCAAGTGGCATATATAATAAACAATAAATACATAATGTATAATCTGTATTGTATAATGTACAGAGGCGGTGGCCCCAAGTGGCGCGATATAAATAAACATTTCTCAATCCAATTCATACATTACATGACTGTATAATCTGGATTGTTATAATGTACAGCGCTGTGTCCCAAGTGGTGCTATATAAATAAACATACATACATATGTATAATCTTATTGTTATAATGTACAAGGGCTGTGTCCCCAGTGGCATTATATAACATAAACATATACAATACAACTGTATTATTCTGTATTTTATAATGCTACAGCGCTGTGTCCCCAAGTGTCGTATATAAAAAAAACATTATTACATACATACTGTATAATCTGTATTGTTTAAAATGGCCAGCGCTGGTCCCCAATTGGCGTTAATAAATAAAAATATACGAATACTGTATAATCTGTATTGTTATAATGTACGCGCTGCTGTCCCCAAGTGGCGCTTTATAATAAACATATACATACCATTACTGTATAACTGTATTGTTATAATGTACAGTTGCTGTGTCCCCAGTGGTGCTATATAAATAAAAATATACATACATACTGTATAATCTGTATGTTATAAAGTACAGTCGCTGTGTACCAAGTGGCGTTATATAAATAAACATAACCATTACATACGGTATAAATCTGTATTGTGTTATAATTTACAGAGCTGTGGACCCAAGTGGCGTATTAACTAAAACATCTACATACCTGACTGATAATCTGTATTGTTATATGTACCGCACTGTGTCCCCAAGTGGCGCTAGTGGCGTATATAATTATATACATAATACTGGTATTAATCTTATTGTTATAAAGTACAGCGATGGTACCCAAGTGGCGTTATATAAATAAACATATACCATACATACTGTATACTCGGTATTGTTATAATGTACAGAGCTGTTGGGTGTCCAAGTGGCGCGTATATGACATTATAATACAATGTATTAATCTGTATTGTAAATTGTACAAGCTGTGTCCCAAGTGGAGTATATAAATAAACATATACCTAATACTGTTACTCTGTATTGTTATAAGTACAGCGCTGTGTCCCCAAGTGGCGCTATATAAAGAAACATATATACATACTGTATCATCTGTATTGTATAATGTTACAGCTCTGTGTCTATAGTGGCGCTATATAAAGAACCATTACATACATACTGTTAATCTGTATTGTTATAATGACAGCCGCTGTGTCCCAAGGGCGCTATATAAACATATACATACATACTGTAAATCTGATGTTATATATTAAAGCGCTGGTGTCCCCCAAAGTGCGATATAGAAATAAAACAGTACATGACATACTGTATAATCTGTATTGTTAAATGTACAGCGCTGTTGTCCCCAAGTGGCGCTATAATAAAAAATACATACATTACTGTATAATCTGTATTGTTATATGTACAGAGCTGTGTCCCCAAGTGGAGATATATAAATAAACATAAAACTACATACTGATAATCTGTATTGTTATAATATACAGCGCGGTGTCCCAATGGCGCTATTAAATAAAACCATATACATACATACTGTATAATCTGTATTGTTTATAATGTACAGCGCGGTGTCCCCAAGTGGAGATATATAAATAAACATATACAGTAATAACTGTATATTCTTATTGTTATAATGTACAGCGCTGTGTCCCAAGTGGGCGCTAATAAATAAACTATAACATAAATACTGTATAATATGTATTGTTATAATGACAGCGCTGTTCCCCAAGGGCGCTATAGAAATAAACATTACATTCCCTACTGTTTAATCTGTATTGTTATAATGTACAGCGCTGTGTCCCAAGTGGCGTATATAAATAAAATATATACATACATACTGTCAATCTGTATGTTATACTGTACAGCGCTGTTGTCCCCAAGTGGCGCTTATATAAATTAAAAATATTACATACTACTGTATAATCTGCTACTGTTATGAAACCTTGTACAGCGCGGTTCCCAAGTGGCGCTATATAAAATAAACATATAACCGACCTTACTGTATAATATGTATTGGTAATTTACAAGCTGTGTATCCAAGTGGCGCATATAAAATAAAAATATACATACATACTGTATAAATCTGTATTGTTATAATGTACAGCGCTGTGTACCAAGTGGTGGAGCTATATAAATAAACATATACAACATAATGTATAATCGTTGTTCTAATGTGACAGTGCTGGGTTCCCCAAGTGGACGTTTGATAAAATAAACATTATTACATACATACTGTATAATCTGTATGTTATAGTGTTACAGCGCTGTGTACCAAGTGGCGCTATATAAATAAACACATACATTAATACTGTATAATCTTGTATTGTTATAATGTACAGCGCTTGTGTAATACCAAAGTTGGCGCTAATAAAACATATACATACATACTGATAATCTGTATGTAGAATGTAAGCGCTGTGTCCCCAAGTGGATGGCGCTATATAAATAAACTATTACATTACATACTGTAGAATCTGCTATTTGTTATAATGTACAGCGCTGCGTCCCCCAAGTGGGGCTATAAATAAACATATTACATACATTACGTTAATCTGTATTGTTATATGTACAGCGCTGTGTACAAAGTGGCGCTATATAAACATATACATTACATAATGTATAATCTGTATTGTTATAATGTACAGCGCTGTGTCCCCAAGTGGCGCTATATAAATAAACTATACATACATACTGTATAATCGATTGTTATAATGTTACAGCGCTGTGATCCAAGTGGCGCATATAAATAAAACATATGACATACATACTGTATAATCTGTATTGTATAATGTACGCGCTGTGTCCCAAGTGGCGCTATATTAAATAAACATATACATTACAGTATGTAATCTGTATTGTTATAATTGTACAGCGCTGTGTACCCAAGTGGCGCTATATAAATAAAACATATACATAAATTACTGTATAATCTTATATTGTTATAAGGTACAGCGCTGTTGTACCAAAGTGGCGCTATGTAAATAAACATACATACTGTCTAATCTGTATTGTTAGAATGTACAGCGGTGTACCCACGTGGCGCTATATAAATCAACATATACATAACATACTGTATAATCTGTATTGTTATAATGTACAGAGCTGGTACCAAAGTGGCGCTATATAAACTTATAACATACATACGTATAAATCTGTAGTGTTATAATGTTTAGAGCGCTGCGTCCCAAGTGGGGTGGCTATATAATAAAACATATACATACATACTGTATAATCTGTATTGTTATAAAGTACAGCGCTGTGTTAACAAGTGGCGCTATATAAAACATATACATTACATACTGTATAATCTGTATTGTTATTAATGTGACAGCGCTGTGTCCCCAAGTGGCGCTTTTTTTTTATATAAAAAACATATACATTACATATGTATAATCTGTATTGTATAATTACAGCGTTGTGTATCCATAGTGGGCATATTAAATAAACATATACATACATACTGTATATCGGTATGTTATAATGTTACAGGCTGTGCCCCAAAGTGGCGCTTTATATAAATAAAAAATATCATACACACTGTATAATCTGTATTGTTAGAATATACGGCGCGTGTACCCAAGTGGACGCTATATAAATAAACATATATATACATTACTGTATAATCTGTATTGTTTAATGTTACGGAGCTGTGGTACCCCTAAGTGGCAGCTATATAATAACATATACAACATACTGTATAATCTGTATTGTTTAATGACAGCGCTGTGTCCCCACGGGCGCTATATAAATAAACATTATTACCATACATTGTACGGTAAATCTGTATTGTTTAAATATACAGCGCTGGGACCCAAGTGGCGCTATATAAATAAAAATATACATATATAAAGGTTAATCTGTATTGTTATAATGTACAGAGCTTGCGCCAAGTTGGCGCTATATAAATAATCATATACAGACTAAGTTAATCGGTATGTTATAATGTACAGCGCTTGGTACCCCAAGTGGCGCTATATAAATAAACAATACATAATACTGTATAATCTGTATTGTATAATGTACAGCGCTGTGTCCACAAGGGCGCTATATAATAACATATACATACATACTATATATCTGTATTGTTATAATGTACAGTGCTGTGTCCCACGTGGCGCTAAATAAATTAAACATATACATACATACTGTATAAATCTGGATTGTTATAAGGTAACAGCGCTGGTCCCCAAGTGGCGCTAATAAATAACATATACATACCATACTGTCTACTCTGTATTGTATAATGTTACAGCGCTGACGTCCCCAAGTGGCGCTAGAATAAATAAACATATACAACATACTGTATAATCTGTTATTGATATAATGTTTTACAGCGCTGTGTCCCAAGTGGCGCCTATATAAATAAACATATACATAAATACTGTATAATATGTATTGTTATAATGTACAGCGACCTGACTGATCCCCAAGTGGCGGCTATATAACTAAACATTTAATACATACTGTATAATCTGTATTGTTATATGACAGCGTGTGTATACAAGTGGCGCTATATAAATAAACATATGCATACATACGTTTATATCGTATTGTATAATGTACAGCGCGGTCCCCAAGTTGGCGCTATATAAATAAAACATATACATTACATACTGCTATAATCTGTATGTTAAATGACACGCTGTGTCCCCCCCAAGTGGCGCATATAATCAACATATACATACATACTGTTAGAATCTGGTTGTTATAATGTACAGCGACCCCGCTTGTGTCCCCAAGTGGCGCTTTATAAATAAACCTAACGTACATAATGTAAATCTGTTATTGCTATGATGTACAGCGCTGTGTACCCAAGTGGCGCTATATAAATAAAACATATACGTTACATACTTATAATCTGTTATTGTTATAATGTACAGCGCTTGTGTCCCCAAGTGCGCGTTATAGAAATAAAACTTAACATACATACTGTATAAACTGGCTGTTGTTAGAATGTAAGCGCTTGTTCCCCAAGTGTGCGCTATATAAAGAAAACATTATACATTACATACGGGAAATCTGTTACTGTTATAATGTACAGTGCTGTGGTCCCCAAGTGGCGCTATATAAAGAAACATATACATACTGATAATCTGTATATTGGGATAATGTACGCGCTGTGTCCCCAAGTGGGCGCTTATATAAATAACCTATCGTACATACTGTATAATAGGTATTGTATAAGTACAGAGCGGTTGTACCCAAGTGGTGCTATATAAATAAACATATAACACATACTGTATAATCTGTATTGTTATATTGTACATGCCGTGGTCCCCCAAGTGCAGCTATATAATAAATAAACATATCCTTACATATGTATGAATCTGTATTGTTATAATGTACAGCGCTGTGTCCCCAAGTGGCGCGATATAATAAAACATATAACATACATACGTATAATCGTGATTGTTATAATGTACAGCGCTAGTGATACCAAGTGGCGCTATATAATAAAACCATTACATACAACTGTATAACTGTATTGTTATAATGTACAGCGCATGGGTGTCCCAAGTGGGCAGCTATATAAATAAACATATACATACATCTGTATAATCTGTATGTGTATAATGTCATGCACTTGTCCCAAGTGGCGCTAAAAGATAAAATCATATAAGCATTAATGTATAATCTGTATTGTTATAATGTTACAGCGCGATGTCGGCCCCCAAGTGGCGCTATATAAGTAAAACATATAATAATTATGTCAATTCACTGTATTGTTAATGTACAGCGCTTGCGTCCCCAAGTGGCCGCTATTATAAATAAACATATACATTAATACTGTATAATCTGTATTGTTAGAATGTACAGCGCTGGTACCCGAGGGCGCTATATAAATAAACATATACAATACAACAGTTAATCGTATGGTTATAATTGTACAGCGCTGCGCCCAAGTGGCGCTATTAATAAACATATCATACATCTGATAATCTGTATTGATAAGGTACAGTGCGCTGGGTCCCAAAGTGGCGCTATATAACTAAACATATACATACATACTGTATATCTGTATGTATAATGTACAGCGACGCTGTACCCAAGTGGCGCTATATAAATTAAACAATATACATACCTACTGATAAATCTGTATTGTATATACTGTACAGCGCTGCTGTCCCCAAGTGGCGCTTTAAATAAACATAACATACATACTGTATAATCGTGTATTGTGATAATGTACAGCGCTGATCCCAAGTGGCATATATACTAAAATAACATATACAACATACTGGTATATCGTATGTGTTCTAATGTAAGCGCTGGTCACAAGTGGGCTTAAAAAAACATCATGCATACATATGTATAAACTGTATTGGTTTATAATGTACAGCGCTGTGTACAAGTGAGCCTATATAAATAAACAGATCATACCTACATGATGTATAATCTGTATTGTTATAATTACAAGCGGGTACCCCAAGTGACTAGCTATATAATAAACAATATACATACATACTGTGTATAATCTGTTTGTTATTTGACAGCGCTGTGTCCCAAGTGCGCTTATATAAAAAACAATAAGACATACTGTATAATCTGAATGTTTATAATGAACAGCGCTGTATGTACCAAGTGGCGCTATATAAATAAACATATACTACATTACATGTATAATTCTGTATGTTGATAATGTACAGCGCACTTGTGTCCCAAGTGGCGCTTAGCTAAATAAAAACAGATACATACAACTGTATCAAATCGTATTGTTATAATTACGCGCTGTGTACCCAAGTGGCGCTATATAAATAAACTAGACTACATACATACTTATAATCTGAAAACTGGCCCCCCACACTTAACCCTGCGTCTCCAGCACCTGTGGGTAACTAATGGTCTCCGCCACGGAATCAGGTAATCCCTGGACAGCTGAATGGTTTGAAGGTATTGTTCAAAAAATGGATACAAATAAAGCAGATTAAGAGCTGAAAAAGTATTTTTAGATCTTTCATTTCCTTTAAGAGGAGACTCTACAAGAAGAGAAAACATCTCTCTAGCACTGGGTTGAATGCATAGAGAAGACAGCCAGATTCTTGTTACTGTCACTCGCTCCCATCTTCCTGGCTATTAATCAGTTTCGATTCGAACCCCACACAGTGACATCTGCTAATGCTGACTTTCATTTGCAAATATGTAGTTTTGCTACAAAATCCACTGTCTAATGTTGCTATCCCTATGAGGTAAGGCCCAGGACAGGGGACAAGGGCAGGGGGAGAGTGTGAGCTGTGCAGGTAGGTAGGGGGACAGGGGGGGTCATGGGAGAGTGTGAGTTACTGCAAAAGTAGGGGACAGGGGTAATGGAGAGAGTGAAGCTTGCTGAGGGTAGGGGGACAGGGGCAATGGGGAGAGAGTGAGCTGCTTGCAGGTCGGGGGAAGGGGCATGGGCAGAGAGTGAGCTGCTGCAGGTAGGGGGACGGGGGGCAATGGGAGAGAGTGAGCGCTCAGGTAGGGGGACAGCGGGCAATGGGAGAGAGAGAGAGGAGAGACGTGAGCTTGCTGCGGTAGGGGGACAGTGGGCCCAATGGGAGAGATAGAGCTGTTTCTGCAGGTAGGGGGGAACAGGGGTTAGGAATGGGAGAAGTGAGCACTGCAAGTAGGGGGACAGGGGGTAATGGGAGAGAGTTGAGCTGCTGCAGGTAGGGGGACATGGTTAATGGGCGGAGAGTTGTGAGCTGCTGCAGGTTAGGGGACAGGGGGGCAATGGGAGAGAGAGTGAGCTGCTGCAAGTAGGGGGGACAGGGGCAATGGGGAGAGATGAGCTGCTGCAAGTAGGGGGACAGGGGCAATGGGAGAGTGTGAGCTGTGCAGGGTAGGGGGAAAGGGCAATGGGAGAGTGTTGAAGCTGCTGCAGGTAGGGGGGACAGGGGTGGTAATGGGAGGAGTGTGAGACTACTGCAAGTAGGGGGGGACAGGGGTAAGGAGGTGTGAGCTGCGACAGGGAGGGGGCAGGGGGTAATGGGAAGCGAGTGTGAGCTTATGCAAGTAGGGGGGGACATGGGTATGGGAGAGAGTGAGCTGTGCAGGGTAGGGGGACAGGGGGAATGGGAGAGGAGTGTGAGCTTCTGCACAAGTAGGGGGACAGGGGTAATGGGAGAGTGTGAGCGTGGCAGGTTAGGGGGAGACAGGGGCAATGGGAGGGAGGTGAGTGCTGCAGGTAGGGAGACAGGGGCAATGGGAGAGACTGAGCTGCTGCAGGATAGGGGGACAGGGCAATGGGAGAGAGAGAGTGAGCTGTTGCAGTAGGGGGACAGGGCAATGGGGAGAGAGTGAGTGCTGTTTGCAGGTAGGGGACCGGGGCAATGGGAGAGAGTTGAGCTGCTGCAGGTAGGGAGACAGGGCAATGGGGAGAGTGAGCTGCTTAAGTAGGGGGCAGGGGCCAATGGGGAGAGAGTGAGCTGCTGTTGGCAGGTGGGGGACCGGGCAATGGGGAGAGAGTGAGCTGCTGCAGGTATAGGGGGACAGTGGCATGGGAGAGAGTGAGCTGCCTGTTTGCAGGTAGGGGGACAGGGGCAATGGGAGGAGAGTGAGCTGCTGCAGGTAGGGGGACAGGGGGCCAAGGGGAGAAAGTGAGCGCTGTTGCAGGTAGGGGGACAGGGGCAAGGGGAGAGAGAGTGAGCTGCTGCAGGTAGGGGAGACACGGGGCAATGGGCGAGACGTGAAGCTGCTTGCAGTAGGGGGACAGGGGCAATGGGAGGAAAGAGCGTGAGCCTGCTGCAGGTAGGGGGACAGGAGCATGGGAGAGTGAGCTGTGGCAGTAGGGGGACAGGGGTAGGGTAATTAATGGGAGAGAGTGAGATGCTGTTGCAGGTAGGGGGACAGGGGCACTGGGAGAGAGGAGAGAGTGAGGTGCTGCGGTAGGGGGACCAGGGGCAATGGGAGAGATTGAGATGGTGCAGGTAGGGACAGGGGCAATGGGATGACAGTGAGCTTCTGTTTGCAGGTAGGGGGACAGGGGGCAATGGAGACAGTGCGTGCTGCTGCAGGTAGGGGGACAGGTGGGCAATGGGAGAGCGAGAGCTTGTGAAGGTAGGGGCGGAGAATGGAGTAGGAGAGAGTGAGCTGCTGCAGGGGGGGGGACAAGGGTGAATGGGAGGAGCGTGAGCTGATGCAGGTAGGGGGACAGGGGGTAATGGAGAGAGTGAGCTACTGCAAGTAGGGGGGACAGGGGGCCAATGTGAGAGTGTGAGCTGATGCAGGTAGGGGGACCAGGGGCAATGGGAGAGAGTGAGCTGCTGCTGAAGTGGGGGCACAGGGGCAATGGGAGAGATTGAGTGCTGCTGGCGTAGGGGGACAGGGGCAATGGGAGACAAATGAGCTGATGCAGGTAGGGGGACAGGGGCAAATGAGAGAGATTAAGCTGCTGCTTGCAGGTAGGGGGGACAGGGGGGCAATGGGACCAGAGTGAGTTGCTGCAGGTAGGGGGGCAGGGGCAATGGAGAGAGGGGGCTGATGCAGGTAGGGGGACAGGGGCAATGGGAGAGATTGAGCTGCTTGCAGGTAGGGGGGACAGTGGCAATACGAGAGAGTGAGCGGGCGCTGCAGGTAGGGGGACAGGGGCAATGGGAGAGAGTTGGCTGTGCAGTAGGGGGACAGGGGCAAGGGAGAGATGTTTGCTGCTGCAGGTAGGGGGAACAGGGGCAATGGCACCAGGATGATTAAACAAATAATCAACACGTACCAGTGACGGGGGACAAAAAGACCCCACCTTGCCCCCGATATGCGGATTATGCCCATGGAGATCCCCCTTTGTCTCTATGGGTTTGGTATAAATCCCCATTATATACGGGTTGGCCCTACCTGAATGTAGAAGGAGGGTCCCACACAGCACTTTTATGGGTTTCTAGGTCCTGTCACAGGAGTTAGGCAGCAGAACGTGTAAACTGTGAGGAAGCTGACATCCGAGATGTGGCAGGGTCATATGGGAGTGTCTCAGCTCTGCATGTCCCTCCAACCCCCACAGTTTTGGATAACTGTAAGTATAGTGAAGATGTTACTGGGGGGGGCTCTTCACTAACTTCAAAACTAAGTTACGTCTATAGAAAACCCACTGGGGCTTGTTATGGCTCCTCACCACAGATGCCCATTCTCATCTCTCAAGCAGGAACTAAGGGCAATTATCTCTTCTTTGGTCAGTTACTTTTACCCATGGTGAGGGACCTGAATGCTAAAGTCTCACTATGGGTTTGCAACTTGCAGCCTAAGCCTTACTGGACACGCTGCTCGGTAGGCTAGCCCCTCAATCTCCTTGCGCGCCGACAGGGAGGAGGGGGCAGGAGTCTACCGCGAGCAGTCAAGCAGTGTCAGGAAGGCTATGCTGCAAAGTTACGCGAACCCAGAGGGAGCGAACCTAGCAGTTAGGTCTTCCCCACCCTGGGTAAAAGGTACTTGACAAGAAGAGGAGCGGAGGGAAGGTGAGTATAATTGCCCTTTAACTTTATTCCACTCCCCCTTACTTATAATTCAGGCATTGCAACCTTAGGCTATGTGATTCTATCAATACCACACTGGCAGGATGGATCATAGCTCCGCCCTTTATGCAAAAGCAGTAGTGAGGTCACAGTACTAATGTATTATCTTTTTTTTTTTACTACTAACTCTTGGGCAGCACAGTGGCTGAGTGGTAAGACCGTTCGCTTGCAGTTCTGGGGTAGGGAGTTGATTTCCGTCCTCAGGCGCAACCTGCCTGGTGCAGGAAGGTTTGTATGTGCTCCCCCTGTTGGGGGGGGGGGGCTTGTGTGGGTGTCATACGGCGTCTCCGGTTACGCCACATTTTCAAAAAAAATGCTTCATACAAAAACTATCAGCAGCACAGAAAGGTAGAGTTGCTAACGCTTGTGATGCCTCGGGCAGGAGTAGTTCGTACTTGACGCCTTTTGCAGCACTGAGGTTAAGTTGCGTAACAACCGGAGTACAGTGGCTCCTCATATGCATGGAAGTTTGGAGGATGTTCTCCTGTGTATGAAGGTGGGTTTACTCCGGGGGTACTCCGGTTCCCCCACAATCAAAAAACATCTAAGTAGTTGCCGATTTGCGAAAAGCCGGTGTGTCACGACTTTTTTTTGTTATGACACATTACAACTATCGTTCGGTTCTTTATGTCTCCAAGGCTTTAGGAGGGGGAAATCCTAATACAGATAAGAGACGGACCAACCATAAGGGTTAGGTCCCCTCATAGGCCTTCCCCCATAATAAAGGCTGCGGATTTGTGTAAAGATAATTGAGTGTCCAGTGTGCCATGTAAAAGCATGTATCCTGCTACTGCCTTTTTCAAATTGGAAATAGGAATTGAAATAACTGACAGGCCAGTCAGCCAGTACAACTGTTACAAATGACAGACCTGTTTATACTGGATTTATCATGGCAAAACCAACTGTCCTTGTAGTAGGAATCTAGTGTCATTGTTATTTTGTACAATGTGGATGAAATAATAATGGCTGAAAAGAGGATCTCCTTTATATATAGGTTGTATGAATGGGTGTGTGGTTATTGGTAAGGATGGGGGGGTGATCATGCAAGAGTATAGCAGAGGGCAGTGCAGTGTCGAGTGGGGAGGAGAGTTGGGAGGCGAACACGCCACATGTAGGTGTGAGTGGTATGTGTCAGTGGGTGAGCAGTAAGCCATGGACGCAACTTCGGGGTGAGCAGTAAGCCATGACGGCCTTCGGGGTGGAGCAGTAAGCCATGACGCCTTCGGGGGGGGCGTTAAGCCAGACGCCTTCGGGGTGAGCAGTTAAGGAAGCCATGACGCCTTCGGGGTGAGCAGTAAGCCATGACGCCGTCGGGGTGAGCAGTAAGCATGCCGCCTTCGGGGTGGGTGAGCAGTAAGACATGAAGCTCATTCGGGGTGAGCAGTAAAGCAATGACGACTTCGGGGTGAGCAGTAAGCCATTGACGCCTGCGGGGTGAGCAGTAAGCCTGACGCCTTAGGGGCTGTGGTGTGACAGTAAGGCATGCGCCTTCGGGGGGAGCAGTAAGCCATGCGCCTTTGACAGATCATGAGTTCCTTGGGGTGCATACCACACCATGGTTCCAATCTGCATGGAGTTTGGATGTTCTCCTGTGCGGGAAGTGGGTTGACTCCGGTTCCCTCCACAAACAAAAGAACGTGGTTGCACGTTTGTCAAAGCCACAATACTATTTACCACTAAAACATTTGCTGGTTAATAATTCGGCATGGGACAAAAAGACAAAAAAAACTTCACCAAAGACCAGTCCTTCCACCACATTTGGATACCACTTGGTACAAATCCAACAGCGCGGGGGGTCTTGCACTTATTTTAAGCCATAATGAATCTCCCCACTGATCTTCATAAGATATGGGTAACATTTGATGATATACCGTCAACATTAGGTGGACCATTCTATCAGTTCTTACCTCTATGATCTCACAACATCAGAACCAAATTACAGCCAAAATGTTGACCGCAAAAACCGTGATCTATTCCTGGGAAAACCCTGCAGCAAGTCAGCACCTAACATTAAAATAAATTGGACATTCACCTCCATAAGAACCACCTTTTAGAAAGAATGCCTCTTTTTAAAATATTGATATCTCATAGGTTGTCCTATGAATTCATACTGTATGTTGCTAGTTCTGGATGCCTCATGGGAACTGAGCATTTAGAAACCTGTACTGCGCCTGGGCATTGCTCAGAAGAGGCAGACGGGGATTAATATTCAGGTCATTGGCTGTGATGTCACTGGTCAAATCCTAACTGAGCGGTTGATAAACTGGTAAGAACAAGGAAGGCAGAAACACAGAAAACAGGACCATTATCAGGATTTCAGGGTACACTACACCTTTCAGCCATGGTGGTAGCTGTTTTTATTCACCTTTTATACTTTCTTTATACAACTAACCTACTTACTGAACGAAGGCAATACACAAACTAAATGACAATATACAGCGGGGACTGCAAGGAAGGTTGAACTTGCCCTAACAACCATTTATTTTGCTTTTGTGAATAGACCTATTAGCATGATGTTTTATTTTGCCACAGGTGGTTAAGCCCACAGAAAGCAAAAAGAGACATACAATACGATGTACGTGGTACATTATCCTAATGCGCCCTTAGCCCCACCCCTAAACAAAGATCACACCCAATGGAAAACAGATTATTATATATATTAAAGGGCATGTCCACCCAAAACTAAAATTTAACTCACTACTGGCCCCACTGTGTAATTTAAAAAACATCCTACTTACATCTCTGCTCCTTATGGTTTCCCCTGCAGTGCCCCTGAAGGACATGGCTTTAAAATAAATAATTATGCAACCCCAATTTGTAAAACTGCCAATTAGCCGGTTTAAATCTACCCTTCATCCTACCTATCCGGTAACCAGCACAGTATATGGTAATCTATATATCTATATATGATAAATCTCCTTAAATCCTACCTATCCGGTAAACCAGCACACAAGATATGGTATTATTATATCTATATATGCTAAATCTAGCCTTAATCCTACCTATCTGGTAACCAGACAGTTATGATATCTATATATGACAAATCTACTCTTACATCCTACCTACGGGTAACAAGCACGTATATTGATATCTATATATATTATGAAATCTACCCACATCCTACCTATCCGTAAACCAGCACAGTATACGGGGGATATCTATATTATCAATAGATGTAAATCTACCCTTAAACCCTACCTATCTGGAACCAGCACAGTCAAGTATAATTGGTATCTATATATTTATATATGATAAATCTACCCTTATATCCTACATATCTGGTAACCAAGCACAGTATATCGGTTATCTTTAGATGATAAATCTAACCTTTACATCCTAACCATTCTGGTAACCAGCACAGTAACGGTATCTTAAATCTATGATGATAACTCTACCCTTTACTCCTACCTCATCGGTAACCAGCAAACACAATATATGGATCTATATATCTAATATGGATAAATTCTACATTACATCCTACCATTCTGGGAACCACGACACAGTATATGGGTATATATATATCTAGATATGATAATCCTACCACCTTACTCCGACTCTATCCGGTACTCAGCACAGTATATGATGATCTATAGTTTTATCTATATATGATAAATCTAGCTTACATCTACCGATCCGGTCACCAGCCACAATATATGGTATCTATATATCTATATATGAATAAATTCTCCTTTACATCCGTACCTATCGGTAACCAGCACAGTATAGGATCTATATATCTATATATGATAAATCTACCTTACATCCTACCTATGGTAACCAGCCACAGTATGGTACTTATGATATCTTATATATGACAAATCTACTCTTACATCCTACCTATCGGTACCAAGCCAGTATATGATATCATATATCTATATTAGATAAAAAAAAAAAAAAATCTACCGTAACTCACTGGTAACCAGACACAGTATAAGCGGTATCTATATATCTATATCTGATAAATCTACCTTACATCCTTACACTATCGGTAACCAGCACAAGTCATATGTATTATAGATATCTAATATTGATAAATCTACCCTTACATCCCCTAACTATCATGGTAACCAGCACAGTATTGTTTACTAATGTATATCTTCTATACTATGGAAGCAATTATATATGCTATATATATCTGGACTTATATTACAATCACCTATCGGAACCAGCACAGTATATGCGTAGTCTATATAACTATAATGATAAATTCTACCCTTACTCCTAACCTATCCTGGTAACCAGCCACAGTATATTGGATCTATGATATCTATATATGATAAAATCTACTTACACCTACCTATCGGAACAAGCACAGTATAGGTATCTAAATATATCTATATATGATAAATCTACCGTTACATCCTACATATCCGGAAACCAGCACAGTATATGGTATCTATCTATATATATGATAAATCTACCCTACATCCTACCTATCCCGTAACCAGCACCCAGTATATGGTATCTAGATATCC
>JAACNH010003885.1:0-26656 GCA_019447015.1 Hymenochirus boettgeri
GTCAGCTCTCCAGTTCATTAGCCAGTATTGTCAGCCCTCTAGTTCATAAGCCATGTTAGACAGCCCTCCAGTTCATTAGGAACAAAGGAAACTTTGGGTAAGTATAACTTGACTTATAAAGTGTACCCAGGGGTGAGGATTTAGCGATTTCGGTCTTTACCCCAGGTACTTGTAAGGGGGAGGGGGAGGATTTTAGGGCTATAATTGTCCTTTAACCACATCATACACTTGAAAATCTTAAAAAGGGGCATAACTTAAACAAAGTGTATGACCTTAGCAAAGTGGGCGTGGTCAAAATGTTGCTATGTACTGTGAAAGGGCCACTTGGATGTACAGTATTTGGCCCCCCAGGCCAAAAGGTCCCAGTCCTCCCCTGCTGCAGGGCCTAAATCTCACCAAACGTATACAACAACCTACGCGCGTTTCGCCTATGCGCTATTAACGCGAGGGCTTCATTAGGGTCTCACATTATCCCTGGTGAGTTCCGTTTAACAGACTCGCTTAAAGAGACATACCTATAACACTCATCTCTTCATTAAAGGCAATGTCCCTAATTTAAACATGAATGGTGTTAACCATGCAGCACATCACAGGATATTGCCCAAAAGTCTAGCGGCACTTCAACCAACCCAAACTCTTAAAGTTATATTACGTGTTAAAGCCTAAACAGCAAATTGCTAATCCATTCATGGCAAACCAAATGTTTGATTTAATGTTTCTATATGATTCAATGTGACAGTGTTGATACACTACATAGACAAAAGAAACAGAAATGGAATAAAGAACTAAAGCTAAAAGCAGCATAACAAAAAACGAAAGGTCAAAAGGAAACTCGTTTGTCTAGAGTAGCAATGACAGTGCGGTCTCCTAACTCTAAGGAGGATAATACAAAGAGTCCCCCCGATTATAATAGATGTGCAATGTCACATACATTAGTAAGTACAAAAAGGGGTTATAAATAGGCAAGTTAACACACACGGGAAGTAAGACATATAGCAGTGTTAATATTATAATCACATGGAGATGGGCTATTGCGGACTGCCGAGAGCAACAGAGGAGAACCAAATTAGAGACCCAGGAGGAAAAAATCACCCCATCAATTTCAGAGGCTGATAAGATTAACAGAAGCTAAAATAGGAACAGAAAAGGATCCTTAGTGATTCAGGGAGGGCTTCAGAAACAGAAAATCTGGGCTTCCACCCCACAGAAGGACCACTTAGCCTTTCCCCCGTGGGTCTCTTGCCACACTAGATCTTATAACATCTAACGTAAGAATTGCTCTCTCGTGTTCCTGCATTCTGGTTTTCAATGTCCTTCTGGTTTTACCCACACATTTCATATTACATTCACGTTGTATTTGGAGGATTACATCTAGTCAAGGGATAAAGTTGGAGGGGATGCCCCTTGACAAACCTGAAGAGACATGTGAAAACTCCTCAATTTCTGGATATCCTCTCGCCAACATTGGCCAATTCTTATGGACAATCTCTGTTACTCTTGTAGTACCAACTGCATAATTTAAAACTAGAGGTATCTTCCTTGGCTTAGGGTATATTTTCCCTCACCCTTCTGTGCTTTCACTGACCCTTTGTAATGCCCTATCCAAGATGGGTTTAGGGTATCTCCTAATTTTGTATACATCTCTTTCATCTGACTATCTTTAACCTGGGGATCATTGACAATCCGCTGTACTCTGGAAAACTGACCGACCGGAATCGCCTTCATTACATGAGCTGCATGGAAGCTTCCATATAACAACAGCTGATTCCGGTCGGTTGGCTTCGAGTGCAGTTCGGTTGTCAATCCTTCTCAAACCTTTACACACACATCAAGATAACATATTTCTTGTTTACTAAAGTTCATGGAGAAACCTATATTTGGGTGTACCTTCCCCAGTTGGTCATAAAAGGACTGCAGGGATGCAATGTCGCCCCGCCATATGAGGAAGACGTCGTCTATGTACCTCCACCAGGCCAAACAATGCCTGGTGAAGGATGGTAATACATAGACACGTTCCTCCTCTAGCCATGCCATAAAAGCATTGGCATATGACGGGGCGACGTTGGATCCCATTGCAGTACCCCTACACTGGATATAGAAATCCTTGTCGAATTTGAAATAACTTCTAGTCAATATTAAACGTAAGCAGCCCATTAAAAACTCAAGTTCTTCCATACTATATTTACCTCCATTTTTTAATAATCTATACGTGGCATGGATCCCATACTCACAAGGATGACATTCCCCCAATCAGATACATCTAATGAGTTCAATTTCTCCAAAAAGTGTGAGGTATCTTTAACTAATGACGGTATGCCCTGTACTAGAGACACAAGAACCCTGTCCAGCATGGTGGCCATATATTATTATACATTATATATATATATACTTTATGTACACTTTATGTACACTTTATGTAAACTTTATATACACTTATATACACTTATATACACTTATACACACTTTATACACACTTTACATAGGGAGAACGATCATCACTGTATGTTCAATGACAGACAGACTTGCAGATCTTTGACAGGTTGGTGCAGGGAGTACTTGGTTTAACAGACTATTTGGATAGCACAGGGTTCTCACTAAAACAGATTGGAATTAAATTAGATACTATGAATGTGTGTGTGTAGTTTTTTTGAAAGAGAAAATTTCCCGTCCTTTCTATTTCCTCTTCTACAGTTCCTATCTCCTCCCACAGTTTTCCAGCTAGAGACACAAAATTTCGTACATAAGTCGGGACGCATAGGAGAATTGGACTATTACCTAGATAAGGAATCCGTGGAAACGTCCCACGTTCTCCAAAAAAAAATCCCCATTGACTATAATGGGTCCAATCCCCAAACATGGACATTGGGAGGTTTCAGGGTCATGTGATCAAACCCCAACTGTCACAACTGCACAAATACACACTTTGTATCTCTAATCCAAACACACACTACTACACAAGCACACTCAACAACGCAAACAAATGCACAAACCCGCAACTACACAAACATACACTCCGCCTCTGATACAAACATATACAACTATGCAAACACACACAACAACACACACATTGTGTCTGTTATACTGTACAAACATACATAACTTCACAAACACACAACTATGCAAACAACTACACAACACAAAATTTTGAAATAAAATTCACAGTAATAAAAATATATGTATCTACTTAGAAAGAAGTTTGAATAATATTCCCTATCCCCCACACAGACACAGGTACACACACCAACTTATACACCCCTATACAAAGTCTATCCCCCATTTACAACTTATACACCCCTGTACAAAGTCTATCCCCCATTTCCAACTTATACACCCCTATACAAAGTCTATCCCCCATTTCCAGCTTATTCACCCCTATACAAAGTCTATCCCCCATTTCCAACTTATACACCCCTATACAAAGTCTATCCCCCATTTCCAACTTATACACCCCTATACAAAGTCTATCCCCCCATTTCCAACTTATACACCCCTATACAAAGTCTATCCCCCCTATGTATTTCATTCTGAAAGGGAATCCCGCCCTCCCACAAGGTTGTTCCTTTCTGAATTGCGGCCGTTCAAGACAAATTAAAATCATTTTATACTTAAACTTTGCTTTTTATTTATTAATTAGACTGATTTGATGCGTTTATCCTGCGGACATGGCAGCGAGTAAGGAATATTACTGAAAATAGAAATAAAGACTAAACAGCGTTTAACGTTCTATTCTTTCTATTCCATCTTGTAAAACTCAAAGAAAAGTAGTAATAGAAGGAGCGCCTGACATCCCTGCAGCTCCTTAGAAACCCCTCACCCAGTGGGTAAATCTATATATCCAGAATCCCTTTTATTACAGTAACAATTTGATTTACCGTAGTAATTTTTTGGGGGGATCGACAGAGAAACTGAAACGGTAACAGAAGTGATACGTTGGTGGTCGTAGGCTGATGTGGATGGTGCGATTCGATAAAAAACAGGTGGCCAATCAGAACCAATTTAGGATTCTGCAGACGGAACAGAAAGATTCCGCTCTGTGCTAAATAAAAGGCAGCGACGGGCTGTGATTGGATTCACTGATAAAGCCTTTCTCTGCCGGTGGATAACACACTGACAACTCTAATAGTCCCTCAATAAATTCCCCCATCTCCATGCAGTCATGAAAGGTTCCCGGTGTCAGACGCCATTAGATGGTAACGGCCTTGATACACTGGGCTAATAGCGTCCTGACAAACCTGGTTTTTGTAGCAATCAGCAGTTGTTATATTGGAAAGTGAAGGGGAGTAGCAGGAATTAGACTTCACATTGAGACAGAGACCGTATCAGGTTTTATTTCCCCTTATAATACTATAGGGTTATAACGTCCCTATTGCCACATAATTATATCGACTGTCTCCCTGCTCTGGGTCCATCTTATTAGATCCTATTACCATGTAGATTGGAGGACCCAAACTTATCCTCCTGTCTGTCTGTGTGTGTGTGTGTGTGTCTGTGTGTCTGTGTCTGTGTGTGTGTCTGTGTGTGTGTCTGTGGGTCTGTCTGTGTGTGTGTCTGTCTGTGTGTGTCTGTGTGTGTCTGTGTGTGTGTGTCTGTGTGTGTGCCTGTGTGTGTCTGTGTGTGTGCCTGTGTGTGGGGGGGTGGGGGGACTTTATCAATTTCCGTCAGTCACTGGACAATAAGGAATCGTGGAATCGTAGCTGTGCAGACACTTTGGGTTTATATAAAACTTTATAGATTTACTTGTCCTTTAACTTTGTTATATGAAGAACATCGGAACCCCATTGAACGGGACCTATAGGGGTTATATTTAATATATCTACTATATAAAGTAGAAATCTTGCAAGTATGTATGTATGTGTATATGTTTGTATGTATGTATGTCTAGTCAGCTCTCCAGTTCATTAGCCAGTATTGTCAGCCCTCTAGTTCATAAGCCATGTTAGACAGCCCTCCAGTTCATTAGGAACAAAGGAAACTTTGGGTAAGTATAACTTGACTTATAAAGTGTACCCAGGGGTGAGGATTTAGCGATTTCGGTCTTTACCCCAGGTACTTGTAAGGGGGAGGGGGAGGATTTTAGGGCTATAATTGTCCTTTAACCACATCATACACTTGAAAATCTTAAAAAGGGGCATAACTTAAACAAAGTGTATGACCTTAGCAAAGTGGGCGTGGTCAAAATGTTGCTATGTACTGTGAAAGGGCCACTTGGTTGTACAGTATTTGGCCCCCCAGGCCAAAAGGTCCCAGTCCTCCCCTGCTGCAGGGCCTAAATCTCACCAAACGTATACAACAACCTACGCGCGTTTCGCCTATGCGCTATTAACGTGAGGGCTTCATTAGGGTCTCACATTATCCCTGGCGAGTTCCGTTTAACAGACTCGCTTAAAGAGACATACCTATAACACTCATCTCTTCATTAAAGGCAATGTCCCTAATTTAAACATGAATGGTGTTAACCATGCAGCACATCACAGGATATTGCCCAAAAGTCTAGCGGCACTTCAACCAACCCAAACTCTTAAAGTTATATTACGTGTTAAAGCCTAAACAGCAAATTGCTAATCCATTCATGGCAAACCAAATGTTTGATTTAATGTTTCTATATGATTCAATGTGACAGTGTTGATACACTACATAGACAAAAGAAACAGAAATGGAATAAAGAACTAAAGCTAAAAGCAGCATAACAAAAGGAAACTCGTTTGTCTAGAGTAGCAATGACAGTGCGGTCTCCTAACTCTAAGGAGGATAATACAAAGAGTCCCCCCGATTATAATAGATGTGCAATGTCACATACATTAGTAAGTACAAAAAGGGGTTATAAATAGGCAAGTTAACACACACGGGAAGTAAGACATATAGCAGTGTTAATATTATAATCACATGGAGATGGGCTATTGCGGACTGCCGAGAGCAACAGAGGAGAACCAAATTAGAGACCCAGGAGGAAAAAATCACCCCATCAATTTCAGAGGGTCAAAGGCTGATAAGATTAACAGAAGCTAAAATAGGAACAGAAAAGGATCCTTAGTGATTCAGGGAGGGCTTCAGAAACAGAAAATCTGGGCTTCCACCCCACAGAAGGACCACTTAGCCTTTCCCCCGTGGGTCTCTTGCCACACTAGATCTTATAACATCTAACGTAAGAATTGCTCTCTCGTGTTCCTGCATTCTGGTTTTCAATGTCCTTCTGGTTTTACCCACACATTTCATATTACATTCACGTTGTATTTGGAGGATTACATCTAGTCAAGGGATAAAGTTGGAGGGGATGCCCCTTGACAAACCTGAAGAGACATGTGAAAACTCCTCAATTTCTGGATATCCTCTCGCCAACATTGGCCAATTCTTATGGACAATCTCTGTTACTCTTGTAGTACCAACTGCATAATTTAAAACTAGAGGTATCTTCCTTGGCTTAGGGTATATTTTCCCTCACCCTTCTGTGCTTTCACTGACCCTTTGTAATGCCCTATCCAAGATGGGTTTAGGGTATCTCCTAATTTTGTATACATCTCTTTCATCTGACTATCTTTAACCTGGGGATCATTGACAATCCGCTGTACTCTGGAAAACTGACCGACCGGAATCGCCTTCATTACATGAGCTGCATGGAAGCTTCCATATAACAACAGCTGATTCCGGTCGGTTGGCTTCGAGTGCAGTTCGGTTGTCAATCCTTCTCAAACCTTTACACACACATCAAGATAACATATTTCTTGTTTACTAAAGTTCATGGAGAAACCTATATTTGGGTGTACCTTCCCCAGTTGGTCATAAAAGGACTGCAGGGATGCAATGTCGCCCCGCCATATGAGGAAGACGTCGTCTATGTACCTCCACCAGGCCAAACAATGCCTGGTGAAGGATGGTAATACATAGACACGTTCCTCCTCTAGCCATGCCATAAAAGCATTGGCATATGACGGGGCGACGTTGGATCCCATTGCAGTACCCCTACACTGGATATAGAAATCCTTGTCGAATTTGAAATAACTTCTAGTCAATATTAAACGTAAGCAGCCCATTAAAAACTCAAGTTCTTCCATACTATATTTACCTCCATTTTTTAATAATCTATACGTGGCATGGATCCCATACTCACAAGGATGATATTCCCCCAATCAGATACATCTAATGAGTTCAATTTCTCCAAAAAGTGTGAGGTATCTTTAACTAATGACGGCATGCCCTGTACTAGAGACACAAGAACCCTGTCCAGCATGGTGGCCATATATTATTATACATTATATATATATATATATATATACTTTATGTACACTTTATGTACACTTTATGTACACTTTATGTACACTTTATGTAAACTTTATATACACTTATATACACTTATATACACTTATACACACTTTATACACACTTTACATAGGGAGAACGATCATCACTGTATGTTCAATGACAGACAGACTTGCAGATCTTTGACAGGTTGGTGCAGGGAGTACTTGGTTTAACAGACTATTTGGATAGCACAGGGTTCTCACTAAAACAGATTGGAATTAAATTAGATACTATGAATGTGTGTGTGTAGTTTTTTTGAAAGAGAAAATTTCCCGTCCTTTCTATTTCCTCTTCTACAGTTCCTATCTCCTCCCACAGTTTTCCAGCTAGAGACACAAAATTTCGTACATAAGTCGGGACGCATAGGAGAATTGGACTATTACCTAGATAAGGAATCCGTGGAAACGTCCCACGTTCTCCAAAAAAAAATCCCCATTGACTATAATGGGTCCAATCCCCAAACATGGACATTGGGAGGTTTCAGGGTCATGTGATCAAACCCCAACTGTCACAACTGCACAAATACACACTTTGTATCTCTAATCCAAACACACACTACTACACAAGCACACTCAACAACGCAAACAAATGCACAAACCCGCAACTACACAAACATACACTCCGCCTCTGATACAAACATATACAACTATGCAAACACACACAACAACACACACATTGTGTCTGTTATACTGTACAAACATACATAACTTCACAAACACACAACTATGCAAACAACTACACAACACTAAATTTTGAAATAAAATTCACAGTAATAAAAATATATGTATCTACTTAGAAAGAAGTTTGAATAATATTCCCTATCCCCCACACAGACACAGGTACACACACCAACTTATACACCCCTATACAAAGTCTATCCCCCATTTCCAACTTATACACCCCTATACAAAGTCTATCCCCCATTTACAACTTATACACCCCTGTACAAAGTCTATCCCCCATTTCCAACTTATACACCCCTATACAAAGTCTATCCCCCATTTCCAGCTTATTCACCCCTATACAAAGTCTATCCCCCATTTCCAACTTATACACCCCTATACAAAGTCTATCCCCCATTTCCAACTTATACACCCCTATACAAAGTCTATCCCCCCATTTCCAACTTATACACCCCTATACAAAGTCTATCCCCCCTATGTATTTCATTCTGAAAGGGAATCCCGCCCTCCCACAAGGTTGTTCCTTTCTGAATTGCGGCCGTTCAAGACAAATTAAAATCATTTTATACTTAAACTTTGCTTTTTATTTATTAATTAGACTGATTTGATGCGTTTATCCTGCGGACATGGCAGCGAGTAAGGAATATTACTGAAAATAGAAATAAAGACTAAACAGCGTTTAACGTTCTATTCTTTCTATTCCATCTTGTAAAACTCAAAGAAAAGTAGTAATAGAAGGAGCGCCTGACATCCCTGCAGCTCCTTAGAAACCCCTCACCCAGTGGGTAAATCTATATATCCAGAATCCCTTTTATTACAGTAACAATTTGATTTACCGTAGTAATTTTTTGGGGGGATCGACAGAGAAACTGAAACGGTAACAGAAGTGATACGTTGGTGGTCGTAGGCTGATGTGGATGGTGCGATTCGATAAAAAACAGGTGGCCAATCAGAACCAATTTAGGATTCTGCAGACGGAACAGAAAGATTCCGCTCTGTGCTAAATAAAAGGCAGCGACGGGCTGTGATTGGATTCACTGATAAAGCCTTTCTCTGCCGGTGGATAACACACTGACAACTCTAATAGTCCCTCAATAAATTCCCCCATCTCCATGCAGTCATGAAAGGTTCCCGGTGTCAGACGCCATTAGATGGTAACGGCCTTGATACACTGGGCTAATAGCGTCCTGACAAACCTGGTTTTTGTAGCAATCAGCAGTTGTTATATTGGAAAGTGAAGGGGAGTAGCAGGAATTAGACTTCACATTGAGACAGAGACCGTATCAGGTTTTATTTCCCCTTATAATACTATAGGGTTATAACGTCCCTATTGCCACATAATTATATCGACTGTCTCCCTGCTCTGGGTCCATCTTATTAGATCCTATTACCATGTAGATTGGAGGACCCAAACTTATCCTCCTGTCTGTCTGTGTGTGTGTGTGTGTGTCTGTGTGTCTGTGTCTGTGTGTGTGTCTGTGTGTGTGTCTGTGGGTCTGTCTGTGTGTGTGTCTGTCTGTGTGTGTCTGTGTGTGTCTGTGTGTGTGTGTCTGTGTGTGTGCCTGTGTGTGTCTGTGTGTGTGCCTGTGTGTGGGGGGGTGGGGGGACTTTATCAATTTCCGTCAGTCACTGGACAATAAGGAATCGTGGAATCGTAGCTGTGCAGACACTTTGGGTTTATATAAAACTTTATAGATTTACTTGTCCTTTAACTTTGTTATATGAAGAACATCGGAACCCCATTGAACGGGACCTATAGGGGTTATATTTAATATATCTACTATATAAAGTAGAAATGTTGCAAGTATGTATGTATGTGTATATGTTTGTATGTATGTATGTCTAGTCAGCTCTCCAGTTCATTAGCCAGTATTGTCAGCCCTCTAGTTCATAAGCCATGTTAGACAGCCCTCCAGTTCATTAGGAACAAAGGAAACTTTGGGTAAGTATAACTTGACTTATAAAGTGTACCCAGGGGTGAGGATTTAGCGATTTCGGTCTTTACCCCAGGTACTTGTAAGGGGGAGGGGGAGGATTTTAGGGCTATAATTGTCCTTTAACCACATCATACACTTGAAAATCTTAAAAAGGGGCATAACTTAAACAAAGTGTATGACCTTAGCAAAGTGGGCGTGGTCAAAATGTTGCTATGTACTGTGAAAGGGCCACTTGGATGTACAGTATTTGGCCCCCCAGGCCAAAAGGTCCCAGTCCTCCCCTGCTGCAGGGCCTAAATCTCACCAAACGTATACAACAACCTACGCGCGTTTCGCCTATGCGCTATTAACGCGAGGGCTTCATTAGGGTCTCACATTATCCCTGGTGAGTTCCGTTTAACAGACTCGCTTAAAGAGACATACCTATAACACTCATCTCTTCATTAAAGGCAATGTCCCTAATTTAAACATGAATGGTGTTAACCATGCAGCACATCACAGGATATTGCCCAAAAGTCTAGCGGCACTTCAACCAACCCAAACTCTTAAAGTTATATTACGTGTTAAAGCCTAAACAGCAAATTGCTAATCCATTCATGGCAAACCAAATGTTTGATTTAATGTTTCTATATGATTCAATGTGACAGTGTTGATACACTACATAGACAAAAGAAACAGAAATGGAATAAAGAACTAAAGCTAAAAGCAGCATAACAAAAAACGAAAGGTCAAAAGGAAACTCGTTTGTCTAGAGTAGCAATGACAGTGCGGTCTCCTAACTCTAAGGAGGATAATACAAAGAGTCCCCCCGATTATAATAGATGTGCAATGTCACATACATTAGTAAGTACAAAAAGGGGTTATAAATAGGCAAGTTAACACACACGGGAAGTAAGACATATAGCAGTGTTAATATTATAATCACATGGAGATGGGCTATTGCGGACTGCCGAGAGCAACAGAGGAGAACCAAATTAGAGACCCAGGAGGAAAAAATCACCCCATCAATTTCAGAGGCTGATAAGATTAACAGAAGCTAAAATAGGAACAGAAAAGGATCCTTAGTGATTCAGGGAGGGCTTCAGAAACAGAAAATCTGGGCTTCCACCCCACAGAAGGACCACTTAGCCTTTCCCCCGTGGGTCTCTTGCCACACTAGATCTTATAACATCTAACGTAAGAATTGCTCTCTCGTGTTCCTGCATTCTGGTTTTCAATGTCCTTCTGGTTTTACCCACACATTTCATATTACATTCACGTTGTATTTGGAGGATTACATCTAGTCAAGGGATAAAGTTGGAGGGGATGCCCCTTGACAAACCTGAAGAGACATGTGAAAACTCCTCAATTTCTGGATATCCTCTCGCCAACATTGGCCAATTCTTATGGACAATCTCTGTTACTCTTGTAGTACCAACTGCATAATTTAAAACTAGAGGTATCTTCCTTGGCTTAGGGTATATTTTCCCTCACCCTTCTGTGCTTTCACTGACCCTTTGTAATGCCCTATCCAAGATGGGTTTAGGGTATCTCCTAATTTTGTATACATCTCTTTCATCTGACTATCTTTAACCTGGGGATCATTGACAATCCGCTGTACTCTGGAAAACTGACCGACCGGAATCGCCTTCATTACATGAGCTGCATGGAAGCTTCCATATAACAACAGCTGATTCCGGTCGGTTGGCTTCGAGTGCAGTTCGGTTGTCAATCCTTCTCAAACCTTTACACACACATCAAGATAACATATTTCTTGTTTACTAAAGTTCATGGAGAAACCTATATTTGGGTGTACCTTCCCCAGTTGGTCATAAAAGGACTGCAGGGATGCAATGTCGCCCCGCCATATGAGGAAGACGTCGTCTATGTACCTCCACCAGGCCAAACAATGCCTGGTGAAGGATGGTAATACATAGACACGTTCCTCCTCTAGCCATGCCATAAAAGCATTGGCATATGACGGGGCGACGTTGGATCCCATTGCAGTACCCCTACACTGGATATAGAAATCCTTGTCGAATTTGAAATAACTTCTAGTCAATATTAAACGTAAGCAGCCCATTAAAAACTCAAGTTCTTCCATACTATATTTACCTCCATTTTTTAATAATCTATACGTGGCATGGATCCCATACTCACAAGGATGACATTCCCCCAATCAGATACATCTAATGAGTTCAATTTCTCCAAAAAGTGTGAGGTATCTTTAACTAATGACGGTATGCCCTGTACTAGAGACACAAGAACCCTGTCCAGCATGGTGGCCATATATTATTATACATTATATATATATATACTTTATGTACACTTTATGTACACTTTATGTAAACTTTATATACACTTATATACACTTATATACACTTATACACACTTTATACACACTTTACATAGGGAGAACGATCATCACTGTATGTTCAATGACAGACAGACTTGCAGATCTTTGACAGGTTGGTGCAGGGAGTACTTGGTTTAACAGACTATTTGGATAGCACAGGGTTCTCACTAAAACAGATTGGAATTAAATTAGATACTATGAATGTGTGTGTGTAGTTTTTTTGAAAGAGAAAATTTCCCGTCCTTTCTATTTCCTCTTCTACAGTTCCTATCTCCTCCCACAGTTTTCCAGCTAGAGACACAAAATTTCGTACATAAGTCGGGACGCATAGGAGAATTGGACTATTACCTAGATAAGGAATCCGTGGAAACGTCCCACGTTCTCCAAAAAAAAATCCCCATTGACTATAATGGGTCCAATCCCCAAACATGGACATTGGGAGGTTTCAGGGTCATGTGATCAAACCCCAACTGTCACAACTGCACAAATACACACTTTGTATCTCTAATCCAAACACACACTACTACACAAGCACACTCAACAACGCAAACAAATGCACAAACCCGCAACTACACAAACATACACTCCGCCTCTGATACAAACATATACAACTATGCAAACACACACAACAACACACACATTGTGTCTGTTATACTGTACAAACATACATAACTTCACAAACACACAACTATGCAAACAACTACACAACACAAAATTTTGAAATAAAATTCACAGTAATAAAAATATATGTATCTACTTAGAAAGAAGTTTGAATAATATTCCCTATCCCCCACACAGACACAGGTACACACACCAACTTATACACCCCTATACAAAGTCTATCCCCCATTTACAACTTATACACCCCTGTACAAAGTCTATCCCCCATTTCCAACTTATACACCCCTATACAAAGTCTATCCCCCATTTCCAGCTTATTCACCCCTATACAAAGTCTATCCCCCATTTCCAACTTATACACCCCTATACAAAGTCTATCCCCCATTTCCAACTTATACACCCCTATACAAAGTCTATCCCCCCATTTCCAACTTATACACCCCTATACAAAGTCTATCCCCCCTATGTATTTCATTCTGAAAGGGAATCCCGCCCTCCCACAAGGTTGTTCCTTTCTGAATTGCGGCCGTTCAAGACAAATTAAAATCATTTTATACTTAAACTTTGCTTTTTATTTATTAATTAGACTGATTTGATGCGTTTATCCTGCGGACATGGCAGCGAGTAAGGAATATTACTGAAAATAGAAATAAAGACTAAACAGCGTTTAACGTTCTATTCTTTCTATTCCATCTTGTAAAACTCAAAGAAAAGTAGTAATAGAAGGAGCGCCTGACATCCCTGCAGCTCCTTAGAAACCCCTCACCCAGTGGGTAAATCTATATATCCAGAATCCCTTTTATTACAGTAACAATTTGATTTACCGTAGTAATTTTTTGGGGGGATCGACAGAGAAACTGAAACGGTAACAGAAGTGATACGTTGGTGGTCGTAGGCTGATGTGGATGGTGCGATTCGATAAAAAACAGGTGGCCAATCAGAACCAATTTAGGATTCTGCAGACGGAACAGAAAGATTCCGCTCTGTGCTAAATAAAAGGCAGCGACGGGCTGTGATTGGATTCACTGATAAAGCCTTTCTCTGCCGGTGGATAACACACTGACAACTCTAATAGTCCCTCAATAAATTCCCCCATCTCCATGCAGTCATGAAAGGTTCCCGGTGTCAGACGCCATTAGATGGTAACGGCCTTGATACACTGGGCTAATAGCGTCCTGACAAACCTGGTTTTTGTAGCAATCAGCAGTTGTTATATTGGAAAGTGAAGGGGAGTAGCAGGAATTAGACTTCACATTGAGACAGAGACCGTATCAGGTTTTATTTCCCCTTATAATACTATAGGGTTATAACGTCCCTATTGCCACATAATTATATCGACTGTCTCCCTGCTCTGGGTCCATCTTATTAGATCCTATTACCATGTAGATTGGAGGACCCAAACTTATCCTCCTGTCTGTCTGTGTGTGTGTGTGTGTGTCTGTGTGTCTGTGTCTGTGTGTGTGTCTGTGTGTGTGTCTGTGGGTCTGTCTGTGTGTGTGTCTGTCTGTGTGTGTCTGTGTGTGTCTGTGTGTGTGTGTCTGTGTGTGTGCCTGTGTGTGTCTGTGTGTGTGCCTGTGTGTGGGGGGGTGGGGGGACTTTATCAATTTCCGTCAGTCACTGGACAATAAGGAATCGTGGAATCGTAGCTGTGCAGACACTTTGGGTTTATATAAAACTTTATAGATTTACTTGTCCTTTAACTTTGTTATATGAAGAACATCGGAACCCCATTGAACGGGACCTATAGGGGTTATATTTAATATATCTACTATATAAAGTAGAAATCTTGCAAGTATGTATGTATGTGTATATGTTTGTATGTATGTATGTCTAGTCAGCTCTCCAGTTCATTAGCCAGTATTGTCAGCCCTCTAGTTCATAAGCCATGTTAGACAGCCCTCCAGTTCATTAGGAACAAAGGAAACTTTGGGTAAGTATAACTTGACTTATAAAGTGTACCCAGGGGTGAGGATTTAGCGATTTCGGTCTTTACCCCAGGTACTTGTAAGGGGGAGGGGGAGGATTTTAGGGCTATAATTGTCCTTTAACCACATCATACACTTGAAAATCTTAAAAAGGGGCATAACTTAAACAAAGTGTATGACCTTAGCAAAGTGGGCGTGGTCAAAATGTTGCTATGTACTGTGAAAGGGCCACTTGGTTGTACAGTATTTGGCCCCCCAGGCCAAAAGGTCCCAGTCCTCCCCTGCTGCAGGGCCTAAATCTCACCAAACGTATACAACAACCTACGCGCGTTTCGCCTATGCGCTATTAACGTGAGGGCTTCATTAGGGTCTCACATTATCCCTGGCGAGTTCCGTTTAACAGACTCGCTTAAAGAGACATACCTATAACACTCATCTCTTCATTAAAGGCAATGTCCCTAATTTAAACATGAATGGTGTTAACCATGCAGCACATCACAGGATATTGCCCAAAAGTCTAGCGGCACTTCAACCAACCCAAACTCTTAAAGTTATATTACGTGTTAAAGCCTAAACAGCAAATTGCTAATCCATTCATGGCAAACCAAATGTTTGATTTAATGTTTCTATATGATTCAATGTGACAGTGTTGATACACTACATAGACAAAAGAAACAGAAATGGAATAAAGAACTAAAGCTAAAAGCAGCATAACAAAAGGAAACTCGTTTGTCTAGAGTAGCAATGACAGTGCGGTCTCCTAACTCTAAGGAGGATAATACAAAGAGTCCCCCCGATTATAATAGATGTGCAATGTCACATACATTAGTAAGTACAAAAAGGGGTTATAAATAGGCAAGTTAACACACACGGGAAGTAAGACATATAGCAGTGTTAATATTATAATCACATGGAGATGGGCTATTGCGGACTGCCGAGAGCAACAGAGGAGAACCAAATTAGAGACCCAGGAGGAAAAAATCACCCCATCAATTTCAGAGGGTCAAAGGCTGATAAGATTAACAGAAGCTAAAATAGGAACAGAAAAGGATCCTTAGTGATTCAGGGAGGGCTTCAGAAACAGAAAATCTGGGCTTCCACCCCACAGAAGGACCACTTAGCCTTTCCCCCGTGGGTCTCTTGCCACACTAGATCTTATAACATCTAACGTAAGAATTGCTCTCTCGTGTTCCTGCATTCTGGTTTTCAATGTCCTTCTGGTTTTACCCACACATTTCATATTACATTCACGTTGTATTTGGAGGATTACATCTAGTCAAGGGATAAAGTTGGAGGGGATGCCCCTTGACAAACCTGAAGAGACATGTGAAAACTCCTCAATTTCTGGATATCCTCTCGCCAACATTGGCCAATTCTTATGGACAATCTCTGTTACTCTTGTAGTACCAACTGCATAATTTAAAACTAGAGGTATCTTCCTTGGCTTAGGGTATATTTTCCCTCACCCTTCTGTGCTTTCACTGACCCTTTGTAATGCCCTATCCAAGATGGGTTTAGGGTATCTCCTAATTTTGTATACATCTCTTTCATCTGACTATCTTTAACCTGGGGATCATTGACAATCCGCTGTACTCTGGAAAACTGACCGACCGGAATCGCCTTCATTACATGAGCTGCATGGAAGCTTCCATATAACAACAGCTGATTCCGGTCGGTTGGCTTCGAGTGCAGTTCGGTTGTCAATCCTTCTCAAACCTTTACACACACATCAAGATAACATATTTCTTGTTTACTAAAGTTCATGGAGAAACCTATATTTGGGTGTACCTTCCCCAGTTGGTCATAAAAGGACTGCAGGGATGCAATGTCGCCCCGCCATATGAGGAAGACGTCGTCTATGTACCTCCACCAGGCCAAACAATGCCTGGTGAAGGATGGTAATACATAGACACGTTCCTCCTCTAGCCATGCCATAAAAGCATTGGCATATGACGGGGCGACGTTGGATCCCATTGCAGTACCCCTACACTGGATATAGAAATCCTTGTCGAATTTGAAATAACTTCTAGTCAATATTAAACGTAAGCAGCCCATTAAAAACTCAAGTTCTTCCATACTATATTTACCTCCATTTTTTAATAATCTATACGTGGCATGGATCCCATACTCACAAGGATGATATTCCCCCAATCAGATACATCTAATGAGTTCAATTTCTCCAAAAAGTGTGAGGTATCTTTAACTAATGACGGCATGCCCTGTACTAGAGACACAAGAACCCTGTCCAGCATGGTGGCCATATATTATTATACATTATATATATATATATATATATACTTTATGTACACTTTATGTACACTTTATGTACACTTTATGTACACTTTATGTAAACTTTATATACACTTATATACACTTATATACACTTATACACACTTTATACACACTTTACATAGGGAGAACGATCATCACTGTATGTTCAATGACAGACAGACTTGCAGATCTTTGACAGGTTGGTGCAGGGAGTACTTGGTTTAACAGACTATTTGGATAGCACAGGGTTCTCACTAAA
Organism: Hymenochirus boettgeri; assembly: GCA_019447015.1. Classification (NCBI taxonomy): domain Eukaryota; kingdom Metazoa; phylum Chordata; class Amphibia; order Anura; family Pipidae; genus Hymenochirus; species Hymenochirus boettgeri. The sequence goes on from JAACNH010003885.1 coordinate 17,328, forward strand.
ACAGATTGGAATTAAATTAGATACTATGAATGTGTGTGTGTAGTTTTTTTGAAAGAGAAAATTTCCCGTCCTTTCTATTTCCTCTTCTACAGTTCCTATCTCCTCCCACAGTTTTCCAGCTAGAGACACAAAATTTCGTACATAAGTCGGGACGCATAGGAGAATTGGACTATTACCTAGATAAGGAATCCGTGGAAACGTCCCACGTTCTCCAAAAAAAAATCCCCATTGACTATAATGGGTCCAATCCCCAAACATGGACATTGGGAGGTTTCAGGGTCATGTGATCAAACCCCAACTGTCACAACTGCACAAATACACACTTTGTATCTCTAATCCAAACACACACTACTACACAAGCACACTCAACAACGCAAACAAATGCACAAACCCGCAACTACACAAACATACACTCCGCCTCTGATACAAACATATACAACTATGCAAACACACACAACAACACACACATTGTGTCTGTTATACTGTACAAACATACATAACTTCACAAACACACAACTATGCAAACAACTACACAACACTAAATTTTGAAATAAAATTCACAGTAATAAAAATATATGTATCTACTTAGAAAGAAGTTTGAATAATATTCCCTATCCCCCACACAGACACAGGTACACACACCAACTTATACACCCCTATACAAAGTCTATCCCCCATTTCCAACTTATACACCCCTATACAAAGTCTATCCCCCATTTACAACTTATACACCCCTGTACAAAGTCTATCCCCCATTTCCAACTTATACACCCCTATACAAAGTCTATCCCCCATTTCCAGCTTATTCACCCCTATACAAAGTCTATCCCCCATTTCCAACTTATACACCCCTATACAAAGTCTATCCCCCATTTCCAACTTATACACCCCTATACAAAGTCTATCCCCCCATTTCCAACTTATACACCCCTATACAAAGTCTATCCCCCCTATGTATTTCATTCTGAAAGGGAATCCCGCCCTCCCACAAGGTTGTTCCTTTCTGAATTGCGGCCGTTCAAGACAAATTAAAATCATTTTATACTTAAACTTTGCTTTTTATTTATTAATTAGACTGATTTGATGCGTTTATCCTGCGGACATGGCAGCGAGTAAGGAATATTACTGAAAATAGAAATAAAGACTAAACAGCGTTTAACGTTCTATTCTTTCTATTCCATCTTGTAAAACTCAAAGAAAAGTAGTAATAGAAGGAGCGCCTGACATCCCTGCAGCTCCTTAGAAACCCCTCACCCAGTGGGTAAATCTATATATCCAGAATCCCTTTTATTACAGTAACAATTTGATTTACCGTAGTAATTTTTTGGGGGGATCGACAGAGAAACTGAAACGGTAACAGAAGTGATACGTTGGTGGTCGTAGGCTGATGTGGATGGTGCGATTCGATAAAAAACAGGTGGCCAATCAGAACCAATTTAGGATTCTGCAGACGGAACAGAAAGATTCCGCTCTGTGCTAAATAAAAGGCAGCGACGGGCTGTGATTGGATTCACTGATAAAGCCTTTCTCTGCCGGTGGATAACACACTGACAACTCTAATAGTCCCTCAATAAATTCCCCCATCTCCATGCAGTCATGAAAGGTTCCCGGTGTCAGACGCCATTAGATGGTAACGGCCTTGATACACTGGGCTAATAGCGTCCTGACAAACCTGGTTTTTGTAGCAATCAGCAGTTGTTATATTGGAAAGTGAAGGGGAGTAGCAGGAATTAGACTTCACATTGAGACAGAGACCGTATCAGGTTTTATTTCCCCTTATAATACTATAGGGTTATAACGTCCCTATTGCCACATAATTATATCGACTGTCTCCCTGCTCTGGGTCCATCTTATTAGATCCTATTACCATGTAGATTGGAGGACCCAAACTTATCCTCCTGTCTGTCTGTGTGTGTGTGTGTGTGTCTGTGTGTCTGTGTCTGTGTGTGTGTCTGTGTGTGTGTCTGTGGGTCTGTCTGTGTGTGTGTCTGTCTGTGTGTGTCTGTGTGTGTCTGTGTGTGTGTGTCTGTGTGTGTGCCTGTGTGTGTCTGTGTGTGTGCCTGTGTGTGGGGGGGTGGGGGGACTTTATCAATTTCCGTCAGTCACTGGACAATAAGGAATCGTGGAATCGTAGCTGTGCAGACACTTTGGGTTTATATAAAACTTTATAGATTTACTTGTCCTTTAACTTTGTTATATGAAGAACATCGGAACCCCATTGAACGGGACCTATAGGGGTTATATTTAATATATCTACTATATAAAGTAGAAATGTTGCAAGTATGTATGTATGTGTATATGTTTGTATGTATGTATGTCTAAATGTTGTGTAGTTATCGGTAGACTGTAGTAGAAAGGATAATGTTGTGTGTAGTTATCGGTAGACTGTAGTAGAAAGGATAATGTTGTGTAGTTGTCGGTAGACTGTAGTAGAAAGGATAATGTTGTGTAGTTATCGGTAGACTGTAGTAGAAAGGATAATGTTGTGTAGAGTTATCGGTAGACTGTAGTAGAAAGGATAATGTTGTGTAGTTATCGGTAGACTGTAGTAGAAAGGATAATGTTGTTTAGTTATTAGTAGACTGTAGTAGAAAGGATAATGTTGTGTAGAGTTATCGGTAGACTGTGACCGTAACTACACACATGACTCCTTTCTACTCAGTCTACCCGAGACTCTAACAACATTATCCTTTCTACGACAGTCTACCGATAACTCTACACAACATTATCCTTTCTACTGAAGTCTAAACCGCGAACTCTACAACCACATTATCCTTTCTACTTACAGTTTACCGATAACTACACATCATTATCCCTTTCTACTACAGTCTAGCCGATAACTCTACACAACTTGACGTTCTACTACAGTTCTACCGAATAACTCTATAACACAACATTATCCTTTCTACTACAGTCTACCGATAATAAAACAACATTATCCTTTCTAACTACAGTCTACTAGAACGATAACTACACAACATTATCCTTTCTCCTACAGTCTATACAGTATAACTACACACAACATATCCTTTCTACTACAGTCTACACCGATAACTACAACAACATTACTTTCTACTTCTACTACATTCTACCGTAACTCTAGCATCCACATTATCCTTTCTACTACAGTCTACTATAACCGCTCTCCTACACAACATTATCACTTTCTACTACAGTCCTTACGATTAACTAAACAACATTATCCTTTCTACTCCAGGTCCTAACCATAACTACAACAACATTATCCTTTCTACTACAGTCGAACCGATACTCTAACCCAACATTATCCGTTCTACTACAGTCTACCGAGAACTACAACACAACAATTATCCTTTCTACACAGTCTAACCGAACTACACACAAACATATCCTTTCATACTACATCTATAGTCTACCGATCAACTAACACAACATTATCCTTTCTAACTCAGTCGATACCGATAACTACCAAACATTATCCTTTCCTACTACCGTCTATACCGAATCTCATACCAAAATTTCCTTTCTACTACAGTCTACCGATAACTACACAACATTATCCTTTATACTACAGGTCTACCGTAACTCCCAACATTAAATCCTTTCACTAACAGTCCTATCCGATAACATACACAACATTATCCTTTCTACTAACTACAGTCTACCGCTAACTCACTACACAACATTATCCTTTCTACTACCAGTCACCGATAACTACACAACCTTCTCCTTTCTACTACAGTCTCTCACCGATAACTACACACTGATCCTTTCTACTACAGTCTACCGATAACTGACACACAACATTATCCGTTCTACTACATTCTACCGATATCGTTCTAACACAAGAAAACATTATCCTTTCTACTACAGTCTACTAATAACGATAACTACACAACATTTCCTTTCTACACAGTCTACCGACAACTACACAACATTCTCCTTATCCTTTCTACTACAGTCTACCGATAACTCCACAACATTATCGTTTCTCTACTAACAGTCTACTACCGATACTACACACAACATTATCCTTTCTTATCGATCGTCCTCCACCGACAACTAACCACAACATTATCCTTTCTTACACAGTCTACCCGATAACTACACACAACATTATCCTTTCTACTTAATAGACGATACTACACAACATTTACCGTTCTACTACGTCTCGATACATACAAACACATTATCCTTCCACCTACAGTCCTACCACAACTACACACACATTATCCTTTCTACTACAGTCTAACCGATGACTACACCACATTATCCTTTCTACTACAGTCTAAATACCGAAACTACCTCATTATCCTTCTACTACTACAGTCTCCGATAACTCCACAAACATTATCCTTTCTAAAAATACAGTCTATACCGATAACTACACAACATTATCCCTCGTTTCTTCTATCACCTTTTAATCTCTTCTAATACTTTCTACTACAGTCTAGGGGGGGTCTAAACTCCGTCTAACTAACACAACATATTATAAAAGAAAAAATATCGCTTTCTACTACAAGTCCCCTCACCGATAAAATAGAAAAACGCTAACAAACTAAAACTAACACAACAACATTATCCTTATCTTTCTAACTACAGTCTAAGGCTATAACCTAAGTACTACACAACAAAACACATTAAAATCCTTTCTTTCTCTACTATAATAGTAGACTGTAGTAGAAAGGATAATGTTGTGTAGAGTTATCGGTAGACTGTAGTAGAAAGGATAATGTTGTGTAGAGTTATCGGTAGACTGTAGTAGAAAGGATAATGATGTGTAGTTATCGGTAAACTGTAGTAGAAAGGATAATGTTGTGTAGAGTTATCGGTAGACTGTACCTAACCGATAACTACACATCATTATCCTTTCTACTACTACAGTCTATACCGATAACTCTACACAACCATATCCCTTTCTACTACAGTTTACACCGATAACTACACCTCAGTATCCTTTCTACTACGTATAAACCGATAAACTCTAACGTCTACACAACATTATCCTTTCTTTCCTACAGTCCCTACCGATCAACGTCACACAACATTATCCCTTTCTACTACAGTCTACTAATAACTCACAACATTATCCTTTCTACTACATCTGACCGTAACTACACACATGACTCCTTTCTACTCAGTCTACCCGAGACTCTAACAACATTATCCTTTCTACGACAGTCTACCGATAACTCTACACAACATTATCCTTTCTACTGAAGTCTAAACCGCGAACTCTACAACCACATTATCCTTTCTACTTACAGTTTACCGATAACTACACATCATTATCCCTTTCTACTACAGTCTAGCCGATAACTCTACACAACTTGACGTTCTACTACAGTTCTACCGAATAACTCTATAACACAACATTATCCTTTCTACTACAGTCTACCGATAATAAAACAACATTATCCTTTCTAACTACAGTCTACTAGAACGATAACTACACAACATTATCCTTTCTCCTACAGTCTATACAGTATAACTACACACAACATATCCTTTCTACTACAGTCTACACCGATAACTACAACAACATTACTTTCTACTTCTACTACATTCTACCGTAACTCTAGCATCCACATTATCCTTTCTACTACAGTCTACTATAACCGCTCTCCTACACAACATTATCACTTTCTACTACAGTCCTTACGATTAACTAAACAACATTATCCTTTCTACTCCAGGTCCTAACCATAACTACAACAACATTATCCTTTCTACTACAGTCGAACCGATACTCTAACCCAACATTATCCGTTCTACTACAGTCTACCGAGAACTACAACACAACAATTATCCTTTCTACACAGTCTAACCGAACTACACACAAACATATCCTTTCATACTACATCTATAGTCTACCGATCAACTAACACAACATTATCCTTTCTAACTCAGTCGATACCGATAACTACCAAACATTATCCTTTCCTACTACCGTCTATACCGAATCTCATACCAAAATTTCCTTTCTACTACAGTCTACCGATAACTACACAACATTATCCTTTATACTACAGGTCTACCGTAACTCCCAACATTAAATCCTTTCACTAACAGTCCTATCCGATAACATACACAACATTATCCTTTCTACTAACTACAGTCTACCGCTAACTCACTACACAACATTATCCTTTCTACTACCAGTCACCGATAACTACACAACCTTCTCCTTTCTACTACAGTCTCTCACCGATAACTACACACTGATCCTTTCTACTACAGTCTACCGATAACTGACACACAACATTATCCGTTCTACTACATTCTACCGATATCGTTCTAACACAAGAAAACATTATCCTTTCTACTACAGTCTACTAATAACGATAACTACACAACATTTCCTTTCTACACAGTCTACCGACAACTACACAACATTCTCCTTATCCTTTCTACTACAGTCTACCGATAACTCCACAACATTATCGTTTCTCTACTAACAGTCTACTACCGATACTACACACAACATTATCCTTTCTTATCGATCGTCCTCCACCGACAACTAACCACAACATTATCCTTTCTTACACAGTCTACCCGATAACTACACACAACATTATCCTTTCTACTTAATAGACGATACTACACAACATTTACCGTTCTACTACGTCTCGATACATACAAACACATTATCCTTCCACCTACAGTCCTACCACAACTACACACACATTATCCTTTCTACTACAGTCTAACCGATGACTACACCACATTATCCTTTCTACTACAGTCTAAATACCGAAACTACCTCATTATCCTTCTACTACTACAGTCTCCGATAACTCCACAAACATTATCCTTTCTAAAAATACAGTCTATACCGATAACTACACAACATTATCCCTCGTTTCTTCTATCACCTTTTAATCTCTTCTAATACTTTCTACTACAGTCTAGGGGGGGTCTAAACTCCGTCTAACTAACACAACATATTATAAAAGAAAAAATATCGCTTTCTACTACAAGTCCCCTCACCGATAAAATAGAAAAACGCTAACAAACTAAAACTAACACAACAACATTATCCTTATCTTTCTAACTACAGTCTAAGGCTATAACCTAAGTACTACACAACAAAACACATTAAAATCCTTTCTTTCTCTACTATAATAACTGTAGTAGAAAGGATAATGTTGTGTAGAGTTATCGGTAGACTGTATTAGAAAGGATAATGATGTGTAGTTGTCGGTAGACTGTCGTAGAAAGGATAATATCGTGTAGTTGTCGGTAGACTGTAACAGAAAGGATAATGTTGTGTAGAGTTTTCGGTAGATGGTTACAACTTCCATAGTAGGACAAGTTAAATGATGTTTCCTAATAAGAGATCAGTTATGGTCCAACTAGACCACATCAAACATGTATTTGTTCTCTTGAAGGACCAACCTCCCTACATGGGATCCATAGATCAGGAACTACCACGCCATAGTCCTACAGAAGAAAGGTTAACCAGATCTATCCCAGACACCTGAGTATTTAACTCTCTTGAAATGAGCTGATTGACTCATTTTTTTTCTCACGAAAAACTCTATCAGAACAGCAATTAAATCTTACAACCCTAGAGACCTAGAAAATGCTGATTAATCCCAGTACAGAAATAAACCCTGTTAATCAGTAATATAGAAGTACAGAAACAAGTTTAGCTTATTTTGATTAATCTCTGTGAGTCAATAGGCCACTTAATAATCTTAAATCAGGCTGCACACTGTGGTCAAAAATCCATAATGACTTGTTCTGCGTTAGTGAGGCAGCCGACTGGAAAGTTCTTACCTAAAGAGCTTGCAATCGATGAATGATGTTTTTATCATTTGGGAAGGGACCTTGGAGGAAGCCCATCATTTCCTTTCCTTACTTAACAGTTTGGACAATGAGTTGACCTTTATACCCGAGTTTTCTAAAACTGAAGCACACTTCTTAGACGTACTCATTAAAATTGTCGAAGGTACATTACACACCTCCATTCATGTTAAACCCACTGATAGGAACACTCTGCTGTCTGGGCACAGCTTCCATCCTCTGCTGTTCAAGGGCCTCCCCAAATCACAACTTATGCGGGTCGCACGTATCTGTAGTGACCCCACAGATTTGGAGAAACAACTAGATACCATGATGTCTAAATTCAGGTCTCGCCACTACCCCGAGAATATCTTAAAACAAGCGAGGGTAGAAGCCCTGGAAGCACGACCCAAACAAGAGAACACGTTGGGTGTCCCATTCATTCAATCATTCACCTGCAAGTCAGGGGCAATCAAAAAGAATCTGGACAGATTCTGGCCTACCATACAAGGAGACCCCAGTTTAGGGGCTCTCACTAAGATCAAACCCCGGTGTGTCTATAGGAAGGGACGATCTCTCTACTCCCAACTAGTCCAAGCTGACCCCACATCTAAATATAAAACACCCCAGTTTGTTTTTTCCCATAAAAAGTCTGTTTCCGGTGTTTTAATTGCAATATGTGCAATTCCCTTATATTGGGGCCTGTCTTCAATCATCCATATACAGGCAAACCGTATAACATTAGGGGATACTACAATTGTAACACCGAGTTTTGTGTATACCTGCTCAGATGTCCCTGTTCCCTCATATACGTGGGCAAAACCATGGGCCCCTTTAAAAAGAGATTTCAAAGGCATCGCAGCGACATCAAACTGGCCTTAGCGAGGACTAGCAGTGATCTCCCTCAGATTAAACGCAAACATAAGGACACACCGGCAGCTCTGTATTTTCTCCAAACCAGACACCTTACGTCTGATCTTAAAGGCATGGTCACTGACCATGTACCCACTCCAGCAAGAGGGGGGGATAGGCACAATCTCCTATTGCGTAGAGAAGCATTTTGGATATTTACCTTGGACGCCCTCCACCCCAAGGGTTTGAATACCAATCTGGGTCTGTCTTGCTTCTTGCCTAAACGATGACCTGTACATACTATGTTTTTCCCACTATTATTTTGTTCCTCTGTTTTAGTTACTTTACACTTCCACCACTAGATGGCACTCATGCCATATTTCCTGTGTCTATATAAGGTGCACTGTGCCTTTTCATTTGTTATCTGTTGTCTGATGAAGGTACAGGTTATGTACCGAAATGTTACACTGTTGTGTATCCTATGTATGAAACGTTAAATACATAGGTATTCAAGTCTGATGTGCGTGGTGTGTTTCCTTTCTTTGATATTTGCCCGTCAACCACGGTCTCCCACTGCACTCAGCATATATACCTATTACTCTACTAAAGGCGTGTGCAGGACCACTATTGTATATGTATTAATACCGGTAATTCCCAATATAATATAGTATCCCCGTATCAACCAGAACTACAGTATATGTATTAATACC
>JAACNH010003886.1:0-26655 GCA_019447015.1 Hymenochirus boettgeri
CTAACGGTACTATACTATAATATACTGTTATAAATAGGACATTATTGAACAGAGGGCCCTATTTAAAAAGATCGTTATCGTATCAAAAAAATAACGATCCGCTATAGTAAAATAACGACCGTTATTTCTGATAACGATAGTATTTTCCGTTAAGGACCGGTAGTTTCGATATCGGGGAATTACTGAGGTTATCGGAAAATACCGGGCGTTTATAGTCTAGAAGTTCTGGGGGTCACCATATCATTTTACCACACATAGTCACCTCATAGGTGAAAAAACCATGTACCTATAGGCCGGGGTGTTTAGAGGCTTGGGAACTCATGGGTGTCTTCTGTAATTGTTATACACATCATCTTAAAGCTATATGTACCAAACTTACTTCGTGTGATTAGAAGGTTATTTAGGTTTTTCCTTAAAGGTAAGGGGAAATAAAGTCCCCATAATGAGCACACCCACCAATCATGTCAGGTAAGAAAGTCCCCATAATGCAACCCATCCCTACTAAAGAGCTGTAGCCGACAGAAACGTATGACTAGTGCTCTAAACATAAACCCTTTTCCAAGAACATGTATTAATTCCTAAGCTCCCGCTGCCTCCAACTAGCCAGAATGTGTGGCTAGATAATATTTCCAAAAACACCATCCTGGAGGTTCCTGCTTTTAACTTCGAAATCCTTGAAGGCCCTCACATCCCCTATAACTTCGTCATTAGCTCTCGGAAATAATTTTTAAGGAACGCACCTCCGCCTCAACTTTGTCATTGGCCCAATGGAACCAAGACCACAGGGTAATTTCCCAACCCCACCCAATAATGCTTGCTACATGATCCAAACATCCAAACCATAGCACCGGGCAGGCAACACGCCGTTCGGTCATTATAGGGTCTTGGGCAGCAGAGCCCTATTTACTTTCTAATACATATGAAACGGCGACCATATGTAATGAAATCCCCAGTGGCTACCAGTGTGTAATGAAATGGCTACCCAGTATGTAACGAAATCCCATGGCTACAAGTATGTGATGAAATTTCCAGTTGCGGCCCGTATGTATAAACAAATCCCATGGACTATATCTACCAGTTATGTAATGGAATCTCCCATGGCTACCAGTATGTGATGAAATTGCCAGTTGCTGCCAGTATAAAAATCCTTAGCTAACCCTACTAGTATATTATTGAAATTCTCATGGCAACCAGTATGTAATGAAAATTATTCATGCAACAGTATATATATGAAAATTCCCATGGCTCCCAGTATCTAATGAAATTCCCATGGCACCCAAGTATATAAGAAAATTCCCAATGGCTCCCAGTGTGTAATGAAAATTCTCATGGAAACCCGTATAAAGTAAATTTCATGGCTAACAGTATGCTCCAACCTGAAATTACCCATGGCACTACCTGTATGTAATGAAATTCCCATGGCTACCGTATGATAAATTCCATATTCCCTGGTACCAGTATGTAAATGAAATCTCCATATTCCCATTGGCCACCAGTATGTATGAAATCAATGACGCTTACCAGTGTGTAATGAAATCTCCATATTCCCATGGATACAAGTATGTAATGAAATTCCCATGGCTACCAGAGTAATGAAATACCCCTGGCATCAGTTGTAATAAAAATTCCATGGCTACCAGTATGTGAAGGAAATCACATGGCTACCAGGGGTGTAATGAATTCCTATGGACTACCAGTATGTAATGAAATCCCCATGGCTTACCAGTATGTAATGAAATCCCCATGGCTACCAGTATGTAATTGAAATATCCATATTCCATGGCTACCAGTATGTAATAATGAATGAAATCTCATGGGCAACAGTATTCTAATTGATAATTCCCATGGTTTCCAGTATATACTGAAATTCCCATGGAACCAGTATATAATGAAATTCCCAGGCTACCCAGTGTGTAAGGGATTCTCATGGCAACCCAGGATATAATGAAAATTCTCATGGGCTAACAGTATGTAATGATGTATTCATGGTACTGTATGTAAATGAAATTCCCATGGCTACTGTAGTATGAAATTCCATATTCCCATGGCTACCATATGTAATAACTTCATATTCCATGCCACCAGATGTAATAAAATCACCATGCTACCAGTGGTTGTATGAAATTCCCATGGCTACAGTGTGTAATGTGTTAATGAAATCGCACATATTACCCTGGCTACCAGTATGTAAGGAAATTAACATGGATACCGTATGTAATGAATCCCCATGGCTATCAGTATGTTACTAAAATCCCCATGGTACCAGTATGTAATGAAATCCCCCATGGCTACCAGTGTGTAATGATGAAATTCCTATGGCTTACCCAGTTATGTAATTGGAAGATCCATATGGCTACCAGTAAGTAATTAAATCCCCATGGCTACCAGTGTGATGTAATGAAATCCTATGACTACCAGTAGTAATGAAATCCCGATGGCTACCAGTGTGTAATGAAATTCCTATGGCTACCAGAATAATGAAAATCCCCATGGCTAACCAGTGTTGTAATTGAAATTCCTTGGCTACCATATGTAATGAAATCCCATGGCCTACCAGTGTGTAATGAAATTCCTATGGCTACCAGTATGTAATGAAATCCCATGGCTACCCGTGTTTGTAATGAAATTCTAGTGGCTACAAGTATGTAATGAAAATCCCCATGGCTACCAGTGGTGAATGGAAAATTCCTATGGGCTACCATATTGTAATGAAATCCCCATGGCTAACAGTGTGTAATGAAATTCCCCATGGCTACGTGTGTAATGAAAAATCTCCTAGGGCTACCAGTATTAAAGGAAATCACCATAGCTACCAGTATGTAAAAAATCCCCATGGCTACCAGCTGTGTGTTATGAAATTGAAATTCCTATGGCTACCCAGTATGATAAGAAATCTCCATTGCTACCAGGGTGTAATCTGTAATGAAAAATCCTATGGCTACCAGTTATGTAATGGAAATTCTACTCTGGCTAACAGTGTGAATGAAAGATGGCTACCAGTATGTTAAATGAAATTCCCAATGGATGCCAGTATGTAAATTGAAATCCCCAGGGCTCCCAGTATGTAATGAAATCCCCAGGTATCAGTATGTAATAAAATTCCCATGGCTACCAGTATGTAATGAAATCCCATGGATACCAGTGGGTAATGAAAGTCTATGGCTACTAGATGTTAAGGAAATCCCATGGCTACCAGTATGTGATGAAAAATTCCCATGGCTACCAGTAGTGATGAATTACCATGGCTACCCAGTATGCAATCCCATGGGCTACCAGTATGTGATGAATTTACCATGGAACCAGTATGCATTACCATGGCTAATAGCAGTAGAGATTGTTAAGTTGGTTAAGCCCCTGTTGTCTGAAAAGTGTCTACCTTTGGGGTTTTTGTGGTGGAGGGCTGTACAAATATTTGGCCAAATCCTTTTTGTTCCACAGGAGTTTGGTGGTGGTGGGGGAACTAAGGTGGGGGGTACTATTCTAGCAGGGTGGGTCCTGTAATGTATTGTAAATAAATGGAGGATGGAGGATATGTGCATTACAATGATTAATAACACTAGTTAGTAAAATGACTGGTATAAGCCCTCCACTTATGCATAAGCCACACCTACTTCCGGGGACAAAGTTCAACCCACTTTCATTTCTAAAACCAAACCCTGCTGGCGGCCGCAATTAGGGGGGGCAGGCATTTGGATTTTTTTCAGGTGCCAAAAAGTTTAGAGACAGCCGTGATTTTGAAAACATGGAGATCCAAGGGGTAATCAGGTAATAACACAGTTAGCCAGTATAGTTAGAGGTTTCGAATGATCCCAGTAAAAATACATTAAATTACAATAATGCAGCCCTGATAATTATATTTCTGTCTGTCAGCTCGTGTAATACAAGGTTTGTGACAAGGTAACTCATTAGGCTGTTACATGTGTGTGGGGAGAGATGGGGAGAAAATCAGTTTTTCTTTGATTCACCGAGTTTCTGAGAGGTTCGCTTCAGTATTCCCAGGGAATACCTGGAAAGATTTTATTGCCTTTATTAATACATTATAATGTGGGACTAGTAGAGACGTATAGAAACTTTCTCCTTGATATGCCAGGACACGTGTGTCCTGATTACTCTTACACATAGTGGCAGCATCTGTACTGTCATAGTTAGAGGATATGGTATTTTACTTACATTAGGGAGGACCGTGGATATGGTAATTCACAGCAGTAGGAGGGCGTGATATACTGCCATTCACTTTGATTGACAGGTCCTCCCTCGACTCTTTAAAAACTTATCAATCTAATACTACAACACAGGGGGAGGATTGGAAAAAGAACCACACATTGTGGGATGGGATGATGAAATGGAATTATATTTATAGTTTTAATAAGTGAAGGTATAAGGCAGCTTACAGTGGCACAGAATCCAAACGTCCTTTAGGCCGTGGGTTCCGAAACATGTAGCACACATGTTTGTTTAATAAAAGAAAACTTGTTCACAGGCTTGGTGTCGGTGCCATCTGTAAGCTGCACTTATACCTTCACTTATTTGAGATACTTGTACCTGGACCAGAGATACCAGAAGTGTAAGCCACAGCATCTACGGTTGTCCTTGGTTAGAGGGTCCCCATGTCACTATGAGTGATAGTTTTAAGAGGGGGAAGTTTTTAACAGTTTGAATTAGGACACTATAGTTGCTCTTTAAAATCATTAAAATGTCAGAATAAAGAGAGTGGAGATACCTGTTAGGGAGGAGGAGAAGAAACAGGCCCTTTAATTGATTTCTAGCACCATTTGTTTTCTCGATATTTCTTCTTTAAATAATGCATTTGCTCAGAACATAATTTGAATCTATATTGTTTATTATTTCGTTCCTAAGGGGCAGCAAAGCAAATAATCCACAGTTTGGAATGTTGATATTTAATTGACAAAACCAACAAAGACCCAGATCTGTTGCCACCAACCAGACGTAGGATACCACATATACGATTCCTGCTGGAGATCCCCAGAAGGCAGTGAGGAGCGTGGTTCCAGTATTATTGGGACCAGGGAGCCGGTTCCTATTTACTTGTTGGAAAACAGAACACATTGCTGGTTTATTGGGGACCTTTACGGAGACAACAATACCTGTAGCCCAGCTACTGAACCTGTACGGAATATACCCAGGTATGACAGCATTAATTTCAGTTAATGTAAAATCAACCAACACAAGATCACAATCTCGTAATGTTCATTCAGATGAAAAAATACTCACTGAGATCATTAACGAATATAATGTCCACGGAAAATATCAAATTCCAAAATCAATTGAAATTTAATTTTTAAATTTTGGTAGCATTTTTTATTGTTATTCAAAATTTAAATTTTTCTAAATCATTTTCTAAAAACTATTGGAGATATGTTGAAAACGGATCATCCCGGATCTTGTCTAAGATTAATAATCAGCTTTGGTTTCCATTGGTGCAACAGTAATTTGCCAAAAAGAGGAATAAAAAAAGGAAGAGAACTAAGTTCATGTTCTATTCCCAGCTCCAAACCATTTGTCAACACTTGCCAATAGAAATAGCTATCATGGGCCACCCTGGATTTGTTATACAGTTTACAGTAAACCTACAATGTTATTGGAAATACAATTTGAATAGAATGATCTCAGTGTATTTACACTATAATAAAGTACAAGCTAGAGATCTTATTTGTAAGAGATGACAGAGTGAAATTACTGTAGTTGAGAAATTGTTCCACAGCTTTGAACTCTAAATAAACCAGTTAAACACAGTTGATATCTTCGAGTTTTAAAGCAAAATATCTTTTTTACATTTTTACCTACAAGGTATGTTGGCCTTAGGAGGTTGCACCAAGGGATATCATGTTCGAAACCCCCAGGATTCTAGAGAGCTGCTGTTTTAGAGATGCTTCTTCAAAAATAGTCTCAGCTCATTAGGGCATACATTGATAAATTGTAGTAAACATAATAAAGAGTGTACAGATAAAGGGCACTACTGTCCCTCCACTATTTCCCTCTTGACCCCCTCCCTCGTCCCGGTGATAGTTACTCGTGAAGAGGCATTACACCTTTTAGACCTTCACCGTGAGAATTTACTTTTGCTGAAAAGAGCTATGTCAATTTAGTCTTTGGTGGTGCCCCGGGGTGCTATGGACCGGTCCCTCACACTTCTGGTGATTCCAGAACTATGGCAGGGGAGCCCTAAACAGCTTCATGAACCCGCACTTTGCAGCTTCATTTTCAGCAATAAGTAAGACACAAGGTGATGGACGCCATGGTTTTAATCCTCTCTCGACTACTATAACTGAGGTGAGGTGATATGGAAGGGTTTACCTTCCCTTCAACAAAGCCAACGGGAATAATTATAAAAATATTTTAAAGATGTTTTGCAGCTTCTATTTCTAAGCAAATCCACATCTGGTGGGATTTTTAATGTGATCTTTCAAGCGGTCACGACTCATGTTCTGGATTAGGGTACATTTGTGTCCCGAATAATGTCATTGTCTTTTTCAAACTATTTATGTATAGTTATATAGTATTGTAGATGTTAAATAAACAGAATCGTCCATCTGTCCAACCTTTATACTACCCATACCCATAATGTCGTGTATAACAGTTACATAGAACATAGTATGGAGGTTGGTAAACGACTAGGTCCATCTGTCCAACCTTTAATACCCTACCCATAAGTCTGTATAACATTATCACTAGTAACTAGTATTGTGAGGTTGGAATAAAGCATACTTCCATCTAGTCCAACCTTTCTACCCTACCATAAGGTCTGTATGAAACAGTTACAATAGTAACATATATTGGAGTGTATAAAGACATACGTCACAGTACCCAAACTTTATACCTACCCATAAGTCTGTATAAACATATACATAGTAACATAGATGTAGTTGTATAAAGACATACGTCCATGCTACGTCCAACCTTTTATACCCTACCCCATAATGTCTGTATAACCAGTTACATAAGTAACATAGTATTGGAGTGTATAAAGACATACATCCATCTGTCGCAACCTTTATCCCTTCCATAAGTGTCGTATAACAGGTTACATAGTCAACATAGTATTGGGAGTTGTATAAGACTCGTCCTCTAGTCCAACCTTTATACCCTCCCACCTAAAATGTATTCCCTACCCCCACACCGTACATAGTATTGGAGGTTGTATAAAGACCCCATACGTCCTCTAGTTCCAACCTTTATACCCTACCCATATAGTCTGATAACAGTTTCATAGAGAACATATATGGAGGCGTAAAAGAATACGTCCATCTAGTCCCCCTTTACCCTACCCATAATGTCTGTATAACAGTAACATAGTACATACCATTGGCGGGTGTATAAATACATACGTCCATCTAGTCCATCCTTTAAGCCCTACCCATAAGTAGGGATGGACATAGACACTGACACTGAACCCGGGAGTTCGAGCCGAACTGTTTCAAGTTCCGAAGCGGACGGACTTCTCGAACTATCGTGTAAGACGCGGACTTTCGATATTCTCACTGACCACGACTTTCGAGTATTTATCTAAGTACATCGAAAACGTGTCGAAAAACGTCCGAATCCTGCGAGTAAAATGTACATGGTGATCTAGCGCGAAACATCACGAATGTGCGAGTAAAGTCTCCATTTCAAGCATAGGCAGCATCGAATCTGCGTAAGTAAATGTCCATGGTTACCATCACCGTTCGAACGCGAAGCTCGAAGTAGCGCGATGTGAGAGTAAAATCGATTTACGAAAGTCGGATTATGGACATGCTCCAAGACCATTTCTCCAGGTCCCCCAAGCCATTTACATTAAGTTACCATTAATATTTTAGTTGTATTTGACTCAAACTTTGCTAACATTTTGCTCCCAAGACTTTAATGGGTCCGTTTTCAACTTTCGAACTTTCGAACGTTTACAATAGTTCGAAAGTTCGAAACGGACCGAACTTTCCAATAGTTCGACCATCTCTACCATAATGTCTGTATAACAGTTACATAGTAACATAGTATGGAGGTTGTATAAAGACACACGTCCATCTAGTCCAACCTTATACCCTAACCATAATTCTGTCTAACGTTACAGATAACATAGATTGGAGGTTGTATAAAGACCTATGTCCATCTAGTCCAACCTATACCCCTACCCATAATGTCTGTATAACAGTTACATAGTAACAATACCATTGGAGGGCTGTATAAAGACATACGTCCCTCTAGTCCAACCTTTATACCCTACCCATAAAGTCGTCTAACAGTTACATAGTAACATAGTATTGGAGGTTGTATAAGACAACGCCATCTAGTCAACCTTTATACCCTACCATAATGTCGGTTAACAGTTACATAATAACATAGTTATGGAGGTTGTATAAAGACAATGTCCATCTAGTCCAACCTTTATACCTACCCATAATGTCGTCTAACGTTACATAATAACATAGTATGGAGGTTGTATAAAGACATACGTCAATCTAGTCCAACCTAGTTACCATACCCATAATGTCGGTCTAACAGTTACAAGTAACATAGTATTGGAGGTTGTATAAAAACATATACATATGAGTCCAACTTTATGACCCTACCCATAATGTCTGTATAACAGTTACATAGTAACATAGTATTGGATGTTGTATAAGAGCATACGTCATCTAGTCCAACCTTATACCTTACCCATAATGTCTGATAACAGTTACATAGTAACATAGTTTGGAGGTGTATAAAGACATCCATCATCTATCCAACTTATACCCTACCCATAATGGTCTGTATAAACAGTTACATAGTAACATAGTATTGGAGGTTGTATCAAATAGACGTCGCCCATCTAGTCAACCTTACCCTACCCATAATGTCTGTAAAAACAGTTACATAGAACATAGATTGGAGGTTGTATAAAGACATACATGCCATCTAGTCCACACCTTTATACCCTACCCAATGATCTGTTTTAACAGTTTACATAGTATTGGAGAGGTGTATAAAGACATACGTCCATCTAGTCCACCTTTATACTACCCAAATGTCTATAAGTACAATAGTAACATAGTATTGGAGAGGTTAAAATAAGACATACGTCCATAGTCCAACCTTTATACCCTACCCTACCATATGTCGAAATAACAGTTACATAGTAACATTGTATTGGAGGTTGTATAAGACATAACCCATCTAGTCCAACCTTTCTACCCTACCCATAATGGTCTAACAGTTACATAGTAACATAGTATTGGAGGTTGTATAAAGACAATGTCCACTAGTCCAACCTTTATACCTACCCATAATGTCTGTATAACAGTTACATAGTACATAGTATTGGAGGTTGTATAAAGATATACGTCCCATTTAGTTCAACCTTTATTCCCTACCCATAATGTCTGATAAACAGTTACATAGTAACACAGTATTGGAGGTTGTATAAAGATATACGTCCATCTAGTCAACTTATTACCTACCCATAATGTCTGTATAACAGTTACAAGTAACAATAGTCATGGAGGTTGTATAAAGACATAGTCCATCTAGGTCAACCTTATACCTACCCATAATGTCTGTATAACAGTTACATAGTAACATAGTATTGGAGGTTGTATAAAGATCATACGCATAGCCAACCTTTATACCTACCATAATGTCTGTATAAACAGTTACATAGTAACATAGATGGAGGTTGATAAAGACATACGTCCATCTGTCAACCTTTATACCCTAACCATAATGTCTGTATAACAGTTACATAGTAAATAGTATTGGAGGTTGTATAAAGACATACGTATATCTAGGCCAACCTTATACCCACCCATAATGTCTGTATAACAGTAATAACATAGTATTGGGGTGTTATAAGACATACGTCCATCTAGTCCAACCTTTATACCCTAACCATAATGCCTGTAAACGTTACATAGGAACATAGTATTGGAGGTTGTATAAAGACATAGTATATCTAGTCCAACCTTTATACCCTACCATAATGGTGTTATAGTACATGTAACATAGTATACATATATATATGAGGTGAGGGTGATTGAGTTAAATCCTTCAAAAAGCCAACAGAATAATCATACAAATATTTTAAGATGTTTTGCAGCTCATCTTCTAAGCCAAATCTAATTGGTGGATATACATGTTGATCTCAAGTTCACGAACTTATTTATGGATTAGGACATTTGTTCCCGGAATATTCCTTGTCTTTTTTAACAGTTTATATAGTATATAGTATTATAGGTTAAAAGACATACATCCATCTAGGCAAACTTTATACCCTACCCATAATGTCTGTAAAACAGTTACATGTAACATAGTATTGGAGGATTGTATAAAGACACACGTCCATCTAGTCCAACCTTTATACCCTACCATAATGTCTAGTATAACAGTTACATAGTAAAATGTATGGAGGTTGTATAAAGACATACGTCCATCTAGCCAACCTTTATACCCTACCCATATGTCTTATAACAGTACATAGTAACAAGTATTGGAGGTTGTAATAAAGACCTATGTCCATCTAGTCCAACACTTTATACCCTCCCAAAATGTAGTATAACGTTACTAGATAACATAGTATTGGAAGGTTGGTATAAAACCTACGTCCATCTAGTCCAACCTATACCCTACCCATAATGTCTGTATAACAGTTACATAGTAACATAGTATTGGAGGTGATAAAGACTACGTCCATCTAGTCCAACTTTATACCCTACCCATAATGCTGTTAACAGTTACATAGTAACATAGTATTGGAGGTTGTATAAAGACATACGTCCATCTAGTCATACCTTTATACCCTACCCATAATGTCTGTATAACCGTTACATAGTAACATAGTATTGGAGGTTTATAAAGACATACGTCCATCTAATCCAACCTTTATACCCCTACCCATAATGTCTGTAAACAGTTACATAGGAACATAGTATTGGAGGTTGTATAAAGACAACATTATCTAGCAACCTTTATACCCTACCCATAATGTCTGTATAAACAGTTAACTAGTATTGGAGGTGTATAAAGACATACGTCCATCTAGCCCAACATTTATACCCTAACCCATAATGTCTATATAACAGTACATAAGAACAGTATTAAGGTTAAATAAAGACATTACGTCCATCTAGCCAACCTTTATACCCTACCATAATGTCTGTTATAACAGTTACATAGTAACATAGTATTGGAGTTGTATAAAGACATACGTCCATATCTAGTCAAACCTTTATAACCTACCCATAATGTCTGTATAACAGTTACATAGTAACATAGTATTGAGGTTGTATAAAGACATATATCCATTAATCCAACCTTATACCCTACCCATAATGTCTGTAAACAGTTACATAGTAATTAAGTATTGGGGTTGTATTCAAGACATATCCATCTAGTTCCAACTATTTATACCCTTACCCATAATGTCTGTATAACAGTTACAGTATGGAGGTTTGTATAAAGACATAGTCATCTCAGTCCAACCTTATACCCTACCATAATGTCTAGATAACAGTTACATAGTAACATAGTATTGGAGGTTGTATAAAGACATACGTCCATCTAGTCCAACCTTTTTACCCTACCCATAATGTTTATAACAGTTACATAGTAACATAGTATGGAGGTGTATAAAGACATACCAATCTAGTCCAACCTTTATACCCACCCATAATTATGTATAACCGTTACATAGTATTGGAGGTGTATAAAGACATAGTCATCTAGCTCCAACTTTATACCTACCCATAATGTCTATATAACAGTTACATAGTAACAGTATTGGAGGTTAAAAAGCATACTCCATCAAGTCCAACCTTTATACCTACCCATAATGTCTATAACAGTTACATAGTAACATAGTATTGAGGTTGTATAAAGACATCCATCCATCTAGTCCAACCTTTAACCCTACCCATAATGTCTAACAGTACATAGTAAACATAGTATTGGAGGTTGTATAAAGACATACTTCAATCAGTCCAACCTGTAACCCTACCAATATGGTCTATATAACAGTACATAGTTAATATGTATTGGAGGTTGTATAAAGAACATACTCATCTAGTCCAACTTATACCCTACCCATAATGTCTGTAAACAGTTATATAGTAACATAGTTTGGAGGTTATAAAGATATACGTCCATCTAGTTCAACCTTTAACCACTACCCATAATGTCTTATAACAGTTACATAGTAACATAGTATTGGAGTTGTATAAAGACAGTTACCGTCCATCTAGTCCAACCTTTATACCCTACCCATAAGTTGTATAACGTTACATAGTAACATATTTGGAGGTGTATAGACATACGTCCATCTAGAACCCAACTTTATACCCTACTCATAATGTCGTATAAAATGTACATAGTAACATAGTATTTGGAGGTGTATAAAGACATACGTCCATCTGTCCAACCTTTATACCTACCCATAAGTCTATAACAGTTACATAGTAACATTAGTAGGAGGTTGTATAAAGAATACGTCCATCAGTCCAACCTTATTACCCTACCCATAATGTCTTGTTAACAGTTACATAGTTAACAGTATTGGAGGTGTGTATAAAGACAAACGTCCATCTAGTCCAACCCTTATACCCTACCCATAATGTCTGTATAACAGTTATAGTAACATAGTATTGGAGGTTGTATAAAGACATACTTATCATCTAGTCCAACCTTTATACCCTACCCATAATGTAGTCTAAAGTTACATAGAACATATATTATTCATAGTATTAAATGAAGCGTGATATAAGTTTAATTCTTCAAAAAGAACAAATAATTCATACAAATGTAAAATGTTTGCAGCTTCTATTTATAAGAATCCAATTGGTGGATTTTAATGTGATCTCAAGCACGTCACGAACTGCATTTATGGATTAGACATTGTTCCCAATAATGTCATATGTCTTTTTAACTAGATTATTGATAGTTAGTGATAGTTTTAGTAAATAAAGACTCCATCATCTAGTCCAACCTTTATACCCTAACCCATAATGTCTATATAACAGTTACATAGTATATGGTATTGGAGGTTGTATAAAGACAATACTTCCATCTAGGCCAACTTTATCCTACCCATAATGTCTGTTATAACAGTTATATAGTAACATAGTATTGGAGGTTGTGTTAGCATACGTCCATCTAGTCCAACTTTATACCCTACCCATAATGTCTGTATAACAGTTAGTACATAGTATTGGAGGTTGTATAAAGACATACATCCATCTAGTCCAACCTTTATAACCTACCCATAATGTCTGTATAACAGTTACATAGTAAATAGTATTGGAGGTTGGTATAAAGACAACCGTCCATCTAGTCCAACCTTATACCTACCCATAATGTCTGTATAACAGTTACATAGATAACATAGTATTGGAGGTGTATAAAGCACCTAGTCCATCTAGTCCAACCTTTATACCCTACCCATAATGTCTGTTAACAGTTATCATAGATAACATAGTATTGGAGGTTGTTAAACAAGTCCGTCACGTAATCCATCTAGTCCAACCTTTATACCCTACATAATGTCTGTAACAGTTTAATAGTAACATTAGTATTGGAGGTTGTTATAAAGACATACGTCCATCTAGTCAACCTTTTACCCTACCCATAATGTCTGTATAACAGTTACATTAGTAACATAGTATTGGAGTGTTGTATAAAGACATACGTTCCATCTAGTCCAACCTTTATATTACCCATAATGTCTGTATAACAGTTACATAGTAACATAGTATTGGAGGGTGTATAAAGACATACAGTCCATCTAATCCAACCTTTATACCCTACCCATAAGTCTGTATAAACAGTTACATAGTAAATAATATTGGAGGTTGTATAAAGACATACGTCCATCTAGTCCACCCTTTATACCATACCCATAATGTCTATATAACAGTTACATAGTAACATAGTATTTAGGTTTTAATAAAGACATACGTCCATCTAGCCAACCTTTGTAACCTACCCATAATGTCTGTATAACAGTTACATAGTAACATAGTATTGGAGTTGTATAAAAGCATACATCATCTAGTCCAACCTTTATACCCTACCCATAATCATATGTATAACAGTTACATAGTATTGGAGGTTGTATAAAGACATAATCCATCTAGTCCAACCTTTATACCTACCCATAATGTCTAATAACAGTTACATAGTAACATAGTATTTAAGGTTAATAAAGACATACCCATCTAAGTCCAACCCTTTATACCCCTACCTATAATGTTATAAACAGTTACATAGTAACATATTGTTAGAGGTTGTATAAAGACATACATCCATTAGTCCAACCTTATACCCACCCATAATGTCTAACAGTTACTAGTAACATAGTATTGGAGGTTGTATAAAGACATACGTCCATCAGTCCAACCTTTATCCTACCCATAATGTCTATATAACAGTTACATAGTAATATAGTATGGAGGTTGTATAAAGACATACGTCTCATCTAGTCCAACCTTTATACCCTACCCATAATGTCGTTATAACAGTTACATAGTAACATAGTATTGGAGGTTGTATAAAGATATACGTCCATCTAGTCCAACCTTTATACCCTACCCATAATGTCTATATAACAGTTACATAGTAACATAGTATTGGAGGTTGTATAAAAGACTATACGTCCATCTAGTCCAACCTTTATTCCTACCCATAATGTCTATAAAAAAGTTAAATAGTAACATAGTATTGGAGGTTGAATAAAGACATACGTCCATTAGTCCAACTTATACCCTACCCATAATGTCTGTATAACAGTTACATAGTAACATAGTATTGGAGGGTGTATAAAGACATACGCATCTAGTCCACCTTTTACCCTACCATAATGTCTGTATAACAGTTACATAGAAGTATTGGAGGTTGTATAAAGACATACTCCATCTAGCCAACCTTTATACACCCTACCCATAATGTCTGTATAACAGTATACATAGAACATAGTATTGGAGTTGATAAAGACATACGTCCATCTAGTCCAACCTTTATACCCTACCCATAATGTCTGTATAACAGTTACATAGTAACAGTTTGGAGGTTGTATAAAGACATACATCCATAGTCCAACACTACCTACTACCATTATAATTGTAATTAGTCGTAACAAAAACAGTACTAGTACATAGATTGGAGGTGTATAAAGACATACGTCCATCTAGTCCAACCTTTATACCCTACCCATAATGTCTGTATAACAGTTACATAGTAACATAGTATTGGAGGTTGTATAAAGACATACGTCCATCTAGTCCAACCTTTATACCCTACCCTAAGTCTTGTATAACAGTTACATAGTAACATAGTATTGGAGGTTGTATAAAGACATAGTCCATCTAGTCAACCTTTACCCTACCCTATAATGTCTGTATACAGTTACATAGTAACATAGTATTGGAGGTGTATAAAGACATACGTCCATCTAGTCCAACCTTATACACTACCCATAAGTCTGTTATACAGTACATAGGAACAGTATTGGAGGTTGTATAAAAGACATACGTCCATCTAGTCCAACCTTATACCTACCATAATGTCTGTATAACAGTTACATAGTAGTAACATAGTATTGGAGGTTGTATAAAGACATACGTCCATCTAGTCCAACCTTATACCCCTCCCATAATGTCTGTATAACATGTTACAATAGAACATAGTATTGGAGGTTGGTATAAGACATACGTCCATCTAGTCCCCTTTATACCCTACCCATAATGTCTGTATAACAGTTACAATAGTAACATAGTATGGAGGTTGTATAAGAGACATACGTCATCTAGTCCAACCTTTATACCCTAACCATAATGTCTGTTATAACAGTTACAATAGTAACATAGTATTGGAGGTTGTATAAAGACATTACGTCCATCTAGTCCAAACATTATACCCACCATAATGTCTGTTTATAACAGTTAACATAGTAACATAGTATTGGAGGTTGTATAAAGACATACGTCCATCTAGTCCAACCTTTATACCTACCCTAAGTCATGTAAACAGTTACATAGTAACAGTATTGGAGGTTGTATAAAGACAACGTCCATCTAGTCCAACCTTTATACCCTACCCATAATGTCTATATAACAGTTTAATGTAGTAACATAGTATGGAGGTTGTAGACAAGACATACGTCCCCAATCTAGTCCAACCTTATATCCTACCGATAATGTCTATTATAACAGTTACATAGTAGACGTTAGTATTGGAGGTTGTATAACCGACATACATCCATCTAGTCCAACCTTATACCCACCCCACATAATGTCTATATAACAGTTACATAGTAACACAGTATTGGAGGTTGTATAAAGATATACGTCCATCTAGTTCAACCTTTATACCCTACCCATAATGTCTGTATAACAGTTACATAGTAACATAGTATTGGAGGTTGTATAAAGACACACACGTCCATCTAATCCACCTTTAAACCCTACCCATAATGTCTTATAACAGTTACTAGTAACATAGTATTGGAGGTTGTATAAGACATACGTCCATCTAGTCCAACCTTTATACCCTACCCATAATGTCTATATAACAGTTACATAGTAACGTAGTATTGGAGGTTGAATAAATATATACATACGCTAGTGCAACCTAATATACAAAACCCACTGCTAATAGTTCATCCAGAGGAAGGCAAAAAAAAAAACAAAAACAGTATGAATGGAAAAAAATCTATTCAGAATCAATATCTGATATTTGGAAATATCTCGGATCAACTCTACTTTATGTATCAATACCAGTAACATGCACAATTCTTATTCTTACAAATCCCCTACCTTACTAAACAGGTCACGTACTTGCTTTTTATGGTGGTCATATATTATGTGATATTATTTTATTGATTGGATATAAACTTCAAAACATAATAAAAGTGATTAACATTGTTCACTCACAATCCAATAAATTATTGATCGTTAAAATAAAAGGGTTTTGTTAATTGTTTTAAGTGCATGTCTACCCCTGATTAAAATTTGCACACAGTTGGCCCCACTGTGTAGTGTTAAAAAATCCTTACCGTACATATCTGCTCCTTATGGTTCTCCTGCACTGTCTGCTGAAAGTCCAGAAAAGTTAAGAGTTGGAGCCTTTCTGGGTGTCATCCAGTATCTGCTTCTTCCTTGTCCTCTTTGGGGACATGCATAGGGGAACTTACCCCCTCCTCCCCAACTACGGATCCCTCGGCTGCATTCAATTGTAAGCGGCAGCAGTTTCTGCAATTGGCCGACTCTCAAAGACACGGCTGCCGGTCCAACCCCTACTGCTCTTCGTTCCCAAAGTACAGTAAAAGAGCAGTAAAAGAGGCAGAGGGAAACGAAAGTAGGTAAGTCTATTTCTGGGCACTTTAAGTTAAAACCCTAGCGTTAAGGGTTGGGGGGGTTCCCTACAATAGTTTGCATTTGGGGGTGGAGATACCCTTTAATGATTAGGCTAATATAATTTAAATATTTTCAATGAGGATAGACATTGAGTGTCAGCAGAAGTTTAACTTTGTAAACACCCACACCACACAAGTGCGGCCCCACAGAGAAGATAAGGTTTGGCACCCCTCAATTATACAGAAAAAAAACTCCTAGAGAATTAATTATCATACCAGTTACATTGATATGGGAACATACCATAGTGTTGTGTAAGAAATAGTCAGTGTGAATGAAACATTCCGGTAAGTAATGATGTTTTGGCAAAAAAATTTCTGGTTAAAACTGCAAAAAATGTAACAAATGGTAGAAAGGGGCAAAAAGCTAAATTTCACCTATTTATACTCTTTAAAATAAAAAAAAATTTCAAAAATAGCTCTGAAATTACACTAGAGAGCAATTCTCTTTTTGCAGTGATACCAACATAACGCAATGAATAAGATGTAAACTACCATCACATATCCTGCAGCGATACTTTTCCGCAAAGGCGAAAGTGAAAAGAATCGTTTTAAATAAAAATAGAGCTGCTTATGAAGGTTCTCATTCTCCAGGTCATGTATATCTGTTGTATTCAATTAGATCAACTGGACTTGATTTAGTTTTCTTGAAGACGTTTTGTCTAGTCGGATGACTAAACTTCAAGTCCAGTTGATCTAATTGAATAGTCCAGTTGATCTATTGAAACACAGATAGAAAATAGAGCTATTTGTCATTGCATGTCCTGGGCTCCTGGCGAAAATAGCAATTGTTTATAAATATGCCCTATATATCCTTTTTAGCTTAGCACAAATACATTTGCTTTAAAAAAATTATAATAATTTCCTCATTTTATAACCATAATCTGCCATCCGAATCATACAAGTAGATATCTGAAGTGTTTGACGAGCATCTAATCTATCTAATGCTAAGACTGCATTCTCCTCACACTCGTTCTTACCTTTCAACGTTTCTACTTGTTCCTGCATGGCCATTAATTATTACAAGGTGGTCGTATAAAATAACAAGCTAATTTTCTTGGGACGTCGAGTGAACATCCGGGGAAACATTGTGGGAATGTGTATTGGCATCTTTAGTTTTTATCAAAATGCACTAACCTGACAAGCAGGAAAATGTTTTCCTTATATTTTACTTTTTCCTAAAATAAAAATTCAGAGATGAAATTAAAGAAAAACTGTTGCTAAAGAATAACGTAAACACAAAGTAATTCAGCCTAACCTTTCCTCAATAAAATTGTATGCCACATGCATTGGTAGACATTGAAGTGACCTTCAACTTGAACCAGAAGGCTATTATTTAAACACAGCCGGGATTACTAGGTTGTTTTCTTTACCATCTGGATCTTATTTCTAGTAAGCATTGTAAAATTGTGTTTTAATACCAGTTCTTCGCATGCCATGGCGGGGTGTGTGTGTGTTAGGGGTTATTTGATCTAAGAAGATATTAAAAGTGAAAATCTTTGTTAACAATGGAAATCCAATGCAGGTTTATATACTGGTGGGTGTTTACCAGTGATTAATCATAATTCCATATTTCCAGATCAGTTATGGAGCTACAGACCCTTTACTCAGTGATAGAGACACATTTCCATACTTTTTTTCGACCAGTACTGAGTGATGAAGCCTTTTTTTTGCTTTAGCCAAGTTATTGAAACATTTGGTTGGAACTGGGTTGGAATTATTACAACCAATGATATACTGGGTTTAAGAACAACAACGCATTGTAAAATATCTCTACAGTGAGAACATCTGTACGGAGTTCATAATAAAAAAATACTGACCCATCTAACCCATATGGTGAAAATATGGATCCAGGAAAATCATCTCAGGGATCCACCAGTGATGTTGTTATAGTTTTGGACGAGTTGTGTGGTTTTTATTACATTTATACTGGATCAGATTCCTGGGCTAACAAATAAGACACTTGTACTGTCTCCCTTCTTGGGGAAATAATTACTTAATTTTTTTAGTTTACCATTATTTAATCACATTTGTATTTTCAACACAATTACCCTTTTGGTATAAACATTAATGACAGTGGGACTTTACAATGATCTAGCGACTGCAAACATTGCCAATCCGACAGACAAAATGCTTGAATTTTTACATGATTTTATTTCAGTGTTTATCGAATGACCAACGTAAGAATCAGTTTGTATGAATATATATAAGACACAGCTCAGTTACTGTAATGAGGACCGTAGTAACATATTAATAAGTTACCTACAGCATAATGTAGATACATCCAGTGTGTATCTGGCCATAGATTGGATAATTCTAGCAATAAATAAGATGGTCGAACTTTGGAAAACCTTTAAAGCCAAACATGGAATTCCTAATTATAAACACCAGGTTATTATTTCTATTACTAGAAAATATTCATGATTGTTTGACTATGTACATGGGCAGTGATGCCCAACCCGTGGTCCACAGTGTGGGAGTAGAAATGGACAGGTCAGGGGCGTTCCAGAGGCGTAACCAGGCAAGCCAGGGCCTAGGGGTGGAGCTAGTCCCCACAGCTGGCTCAAGCGTGCCACTAGTTGGGCACCCCTGATGTACAGTTTTGCAGTGTAGATGCCTTTTTACCGATACTGTTCGTAAAAATACTTTTCATTGAATTCAGACAGGGAGACTGAAAGAAGTAAACATGGTGGCCCCATTATAATTAAAACGAGAAGAATGTTTTTTTCGATTATATCTGCATTGCACTTCGTATGGATGACACAATTATATCTGCATTGCAACTGTTTCTTTTCCCAATCATGTGATCACAACGTGAATTATATTTTACTTTAACAAAAAAGCCATACACTAATGTACAAAATCTCGCATCCCACCACTACAAAAATCAAAAATACGTTATGAGGGTCCAAGGCCTAAAGCTTATTATTTTTTAAACAAAAGTAGAACAGAAGGTAGGAAACATTGCTCCTACCTTTAATAAAATTTCCTTTTGGGGGATTTGATTTTAGGGTATAGTTGGCCTTTAAGAGCCCGAGGAGCTGGTTACAAGTGCACCCAGCAGCAACAGAGGCTGTGGTGACTGAGCACTATTACCAGAAGGAGAGAGGAGCCGTGGTAAGGGATCACGGTTTTGTAAGTAGAATAACTCAGCCTGGGAGGTCACATGAATTTCCTTAGGGAGTGGACATGCCTTTTAATAAATGGTGGCCATACACGTAACAATATCATAGAAGATCTTCCAACCATAGTCTATGCATTTTACTTCACAGCTAGATTACCGCATAGGACTTCCACAGAAGGATTTCCATGGCCTACAATTTGTACAGAAAGCCACTGCCAGACTATGAAAAAACTGCCCTCGCCATCGCCATATACTCCAGTTATTCAGTCTCTCCATTGGCTGCTAAGACAATCAGACAGGAGGTCACCGCAGCTAGCGTACCAATTGGTAATTTTTTTTTTAAGTTCTTCTCTTCTGTCGCCGGGTTCCTCATGTATGTGTGCATGTGCACCACTAGTGTTGCAAGCAAGAGAGACCTGGACCAAAGAACAATGTCTCCCCTGCCTGTCATCAGAGGGTCAGGGGTAACTTGAAAGAAGAAACAAAGTAAGTTTATGGCACTTTTATTGACAAGTCTGTGTGGGCAGATCTTAATTGACCAGTCATTGTGGGCACCTAATATTTACCAGCCTTTGTAGTCATCGTGAATTGACCGGTTTTGTGTGGGCATCCTATTATACCAGACCGTGTTGGCATCTAATATTTACCAGTCTGTGTGGGCATCTGACAATTACCAGTCTGTGTGGACATCTATATTTACGTCTGTGTGGGCATCTGATATTTACCAGTCAGTAAGGACACATACAAATCAGCATATTTACCAGTCTGTGTTGGCACTTACACTCTAATACTTACATTTGACACTCTGTGTGGGCACTTATATTAACCAATCTTGTGTGGGTCACTTTTATTTATCAGCCTGTGGTGGGCTTCTCATGTTGTTGTATCTTGTGGGCAAATAGTTTATATTTACTAGAAAGTGTCTAACCCGTCTCCGGTTAGGGTCAATTACTGGCTGCTGAAACTGGAGGGCTTGCCTAACAGCGGCTGGTAACTGGAGAGCTGATTAAACCGTCTGGTGGAGTTCATGACTAAACCATAGTCTGCTATTAAATATCCCTCCAGTTCACCTGACACGTTTAAGTCAACCTCCAGTTCACCAGCCAATGTTAATTTAGCCCTCCAAGTCAGCAGCCCAGTGTTAGTCAAACCTTCAGTTCAGCAACCGGTTGTGTAAGTCAGCCTTCAGTTCAGCAGCCAGTGATTGTCAGCCTTCCAGTTACACCAGATAGTGTGTAGTCAGCTAAACGCCACTCCCTCCACGCCACAACACATCCACAACCACACCACACTTTTTAGCGACAACACACTTTGACCGCCCGCAAGAAGTATAGAGGACAGCTGTTAAAAGTTACGGGGGATAAACGCCTCTGACAATTTTTCATTTGAGGGATTAACTTGCCTTTAAGAAGCTGCAATCTTTATTAAGATAGTGTGTGGTCATAGAATAACGATGCAGATGCAACAACAATGTGTGACACCTTATGTGTGTGGTTGTACATTAGTTTTGACATGGTCGGTTGCAATTATAAGTTGTACAATAAAGCTCAATATGGTTGAATTATGACGGTGTGTGTTTCAACCCTCATTGTTATTTTAACATTCTCTATTGTAGAATAACGCTCTGTATCGTACATGAATGGCTTATACAAAAATAATGACACCACATAAAAACCGCACAATCGGGGAGATAATACTTCCCCCCCATACTCTCTTCCTTCTGGGTGCTTGCAATGCTGTGTTCACTTAGAGCCATGACTGCGTTCTGGACTCCAGCAAGGAACATGTACAGGGAATAGCTGGAAATCACTGGCCCCATAGCAACATTTTAGATGGGGCCCCCCAAACCACAAAAAATAAATTCACTACAGGGTTGCCACCACCACTATGGCTCTATGACGATCCCTCACCCCCGGAACATGTTAGTGTATCGCCAGCTTATAAATAGCGAAAAGACGGACATTTGGGGTGTTACATCTGGTGCCGCGTTACTCCATGAGATCACCATAGACACTGCACCCTTCTACCAGTGATAGTAATGGGAACATTTATATTAATGGATTTATTTCGCCACTGAAATCTTGTTATCGTACTGTCTTTCCCTGTTTCATTTACCAGACACCTCATTTGAAAAATGCCGATTTGTGAACACGAGGGTGACCGCTGGTTCTGTTTCGAAGGAAATGGAGACTATCATGTGGATATCGGATCACTAACTACCACGAGGAAGCGACTGGATTTTGTAATCTAATACCAGCGTGATAACTCAATCTGTAGGTCATCAGATATGGATGTCGTCATCTAATAATTCAATAGATGGAAGAATGACGGCCCAGTAAGAGATCTACAGGTGTTATTCAATAAAAGTTCTTTATCGCTTAAAATGGTGCTCATTTTGCCCCAACCAATAGATGTTGCTTTCAAATGTATAATAAGATCTGATGGTTGGGGCAAAAGTGAGCACCATTTTAAACGATAAGAACTTTTATTGAATCTCCCTGCTTAGAGTTTTATTGATAGAATTTGTAATGTACGCTGGTTCCATGTGTTATTGGGTTTGGCGGTCACAATGATAACAGTTTTTTTTGTGAATTTATGTTATTTGTTGCCACTTCAAGACGTGTCAGATGTGTCAAACATGTACAGTTAAATGTGCAATCCTGTAACTTTGGATTCACAGCAGCTAGATACCTCATGCTAATCTTATGTGAAAGCGTGTGAGAGCACTTTTTATTCTGGGTTCTTATATGGAGACCACAGTTACACTTTAGGAAATTTTGTTTCAGTAACTGTATGATGCTCTAATATTACATCACTGATAAGGGTTTTTATGCAATTCATGTTTTTAGCTATAAATAATTTCCACCCCCCACAAACCCCACTTTCGCATTAACAATAATTTCCAAATATGCCACTGAAGTTCCTTCATAAAAAAGAAAAACAAAATAATCACGTATAAAACCAAAACTCCCATCCCACCCCCCCCCCTTCCCAAACATATTAAACATACTCAAAAAATAGATCCTAACAAATAAAAAATCAAAACATACACCAAAAAAAAAAAAATAAAAAATTAAATTATAAACAAAAAAACAACTTAATAGGCCAAGTGTTTCAAAAATAAAATAAAAACATAAAAACAAATAAAAAACACAAAAAATTATAAAACCTCCCTCGACCACCCGTCCCTCTCAAGCTCCTCCTCTGCTCTGTGGGCTGATCAATTGATTTGATTTATAGTATATAGTATAGTTATTGTAAAGAGTAGTAAATACAATTTGTATATATTTAAAGACATAGGACCATCTAGTCCAACCTACTCAGCCAATGTAATGCTCTGGACCCATGAGTATTCTTCAGCCCAGATCTAATATACCACTCACTTTACTAATAACAACCCCCCACTTGCCGGTAGGCTTTGTAGCGCCTCACCGGGATTGGTTTGCCCCTAGAACTTAAGTTCAGGGTATCTGAATTGAGGAGAAATTATCGAGTCAAGGGGCTAAGGACAGGTACATACAAAGGATAAAGAAGAAGTGAGGTCAGGGCCACGGTCCAAGGTACTATAAGGGCAGGTGGCCAAGCTAGGTCGCAGGCAAATAGCAGGAAGGAGTTGGAAACAAGAAGAATTGACGAGTAACAACACCAAACGAGTCAGGGCAAACCATTAACTATAACGGGGCAATCAAGGAAGGAGAGAGGAGGACTTAAAAAGGCACAATAAACCAATCAGCAGTGAACAGAGATGCCAACAAGGACAAGAAGTTTGTATTGACAAAAGGAAGTTTTCCTATGAAATAATAACTTGAGTGGAGCTGTATAAAACTCCTTTGTTCTAAAGGTACGTTTTATTAAGGACATAGAAACAGAAGGCATTTATAATCAGATGGTTGTATGGTTTGTGTGAAGCTTGAAAATAAGGATTGTTTGTGCTGATAGTGTGCTGTGATACAGAATGGGTTATAATTAGATAAATCTTTCTTCTTCCAGTTAAACTGTTTTGAGGTTGAAAGTAAGTTTTAGGCACTGGGTTTCAAGATTTTAGTATGCACCACTGTTTTACTGCAGGCAGGTTGTGTAAGGGTTGAAAAGTGTTTTCCCCCTCCTCTTTCTATCTCCTGCACTGATTGGTGCGGGTCTGGAACCAATTGTTAAAGGGTAACTGTGGTCTCAATTCTGCCAAACTAGTAAGAATTACATAAAAAGTCTTCCATCAAACCTTCAAAATAAAACCTAAATTACATCTCTAGATAAAATTTGTGTGAAGTTATTGCTGGAATGGTTCAGCAATATTACTTCCTCTTGAACACTTCCTGTTTTCAGCCATGTGACCACCTTGTATGCAAGTGCAGGCTTTTTTAAGTCTCAAATACAACGGTAAAGTATAAGCAATTAATTTGATGGTGACTAGCTTCTTTTTTGTTGTATTGGATATCTTTTTACACCTTAATACTAGCTATAGAGAAGATTTGAATTTGCCACCAAAACCTGAACCACCAATAGGAGTAGACACTTGAGAGGTGTAGATCACTCCCTAGTGAAAACATTGCACCAAATTGCACGGCACTGTAACATGATGTAATAGATGCGGCAGTACTGACGTCATCATCAAGTATGCCTTGCAGCAATAACAGACGAAGATCCCCCCTCCTGCAAATCCATCCAAAAAAAGCTATAAAACGGATTGTGGAGAAAACATTACGCTAGTTAAATTAATAACGAAGTTGAAAGCTAAATCCTCTTTTGTCTTTTTCCAAAAATCATCCATGAAAGGTGTGAAATTTTTATAAAGAACTGCTAACCAGAATTCTTTGTTATCACGTAATATACAACAGAATTTAATAGACAAATATATACAGGAATGTTATAGAACAGAATTATATAACAGAATGTGTATAGAAAACGATTCTAGATATAAACAATGGTTATGAACAGAATAATAGATTAAGGACAAGATATTGAAATTTTATTAAGAACAGATATATCAAGAATGTCATTAGGAACAGAATATAACAGATATGTTATAGGACAGATATATAACAAATGTTAGAGAAACAGAATTATAACAGAATGTCTATAGAACAGAAATATAACAGAATGGTATAGGACACGAATATATAAGAACAGAATGTCATAGACGGAGATCTATATAACATAATGTTTTAGAACAGTAATAAAAGAATGTCTAGACAAGCTATAACAGAATGTTATAAACAGAATATATACAACAGAAGTCATGGAACAGATTATAACAAATTGTTACTAGACAGAATACTATAACAGGATGTACTAGAACAGTAATATATAAGAATGTTATAGAACGAGATATATAACAGAATGTTTATAGACAGATAATAACAGAAAAATGTCTATAGGAACAGATATATATAACAAAGAATGTCATATGAAACAGAATATATAACGAGAATGTTATAGAAAAGAATATAAAGATTACAGAAAGTGTCATAGAACAGATGGATATGAACAGAATGTCATAGAACAGAATATGATAACAGATTGTCATAGAACAGAAATATAAGCCAATGCATAGAACGCAATATTATAACAGAAGTCTATAGAACGAAATATAAACAGATGTTATAGAACAGGAATATATAACACGAATGGTCTAGTGACGCTAATATATACAGATGTCTATAGAACAAATATAAACAGAATCATAGAACAGAAGTATAGAACAGATGCATAGACAAATATATAAGCCGAATGTAATGACAGAATATATAACAGAAATGTCATAGAACAGAATTAATAACGAATGTCATAGAACAGAATTATATAACAGAATGTTATAGAACAGAATATATAACAATGTTATAGGCAGATAATAGAGAATCAGTAATATATAGAATGTTAGACAGAATTGTCGTATGGTGGCAATAGACAGATATATAACGAATGTAACATTATAAGACAGATAAGGTTTCATGTAAGTGATAACAGAATTTCATAGAACAGAATATATAACAGAATGTACATAGAACAGAATTGATATAACAGAATGTCATAGAACAGAATATATAACAGATGTCAGTAGAACAGAATATATAACAGAATGTCATAGAACAGAGTATATACAGAATGTATATAGCCGAATATATAACAGAATGTCCTAGAACAAATTATAAACAGAATGTCA
>JAACNH010003887.1:0-26654 GCA_019447015.1 Hymenochirus boettgeri
CCAACCAGAACTACTGTATATGTATTAATACCAGTAATTCTCAATATTATATAGTCTCCCTGTACCAACCAGAACTACAGTATATGTATTAATACCAGTAATTCTCAATACTGTATAGTATCCCCGTACCAACAAGAACTACAGTATATGTATTAATACCAGTAATTCACAATATTACATAGTATCCCTGTACCAACCAGAACTACAGTATATGTATTAACACCAGTAATACTCAATATTATCTATAATCCTCCTGCCACACCGAACTACAAGTATATGTATTAATACGCAGTATTCTCAAATTATATATAATCCCTGTACCAAACCAACTACAGTATATGTATTAATACAAGTAATTCTCAATATTATATAGTATCCCTGCACCAACCAGAACTACAGTTATGTATTATACCAGTATGTCTCATATATATAGTATCCCCTGTACCACCAGAACTACGTATATATTATATCAGTAATTCTCCATATTATTAGTAATCCCGTACCAACAGAACTACAGTATATATAATACCAGTATTCTCAATATATAGTATCCCTGTACCAACCAGAACTACAGTATATGTATTAATCCGTAATCTCAATATTATATAGTCCACCTGCACCAACCAGAACTAACAGTATAATTATACCACGTAATTCTCAAATATTATAGTTCCCTGCATACCAACCAGTAACTACATATATTTTTAATACCATAATTCTCAATATTTATAACATCCCTGTACCACCAACTACAGTATATGTATTAATACCAGTATTCTCAATATTATATAGTATCCCTGTACCAACCAGAACTACAGTATATGTATTAATACCAGTAATTCTCAATATTATATAGTATCCCTGTACCAACCAGAACTACAGTATATGTATTAATACCACTAATACTCAATATTATATAGTATACCTGTACCAACCAGAACTAAACTATATGTATTAATACCAGTATTCTCAATATTATATAGTATCCCTGTACAACCCAGAACTACAGTATATGTATTATACCAGTAATTCCTCAATTATATGTATCCCTGTACCACACCAGAACTAACAGTATATATGATATACAGTAATTCTCAATATTATATATATATCCCTGACCAACCAAACTACAGTATTATAATAATACCAGTAATTCTAATATTATAAGTTCCCTGTACCAACCAGAACTACAGTATATGTATTAATACCATATACTCAATATTATTAGATACCCTGTACCAACCAGAACTACTATATGTATTAATACCGTAAATTCTCATATTATTAGTATCCCTTACCAACCAAACTACAGTATATGTATAATATACCAGTAATTCTCAATATTATCTATGTATCCCTATACCAACCAGAACTACAGTATATGTATAATACGTAATTCTCAATATTATATAGTATCCCCTGTACCAACCAGAACTACAGTATATTTATAATACCAGTAATTCTCATATTATATATATCCCTGTACCAACCAGAACTACAGTAAATGTATTAATACCAGTAATTCTCAATATTAATTATCCCCGTACCAACCAGAACTACAGAATATGTATTAATACCAGTATTCTCAATATTAAATGTATCTGTACCCACCAGAACTACAGTATATGTATTATACCAGTAATTCTCAATATTATATAGTATCCCTCCGTACCAACCAGAACTACAGTATATGTATTAATACCAGTAATTTCTCATATTATATAGTATCCCTGTACCAACCAGAACTATCGTAATGTTAATACCAGTATTCTCAATATTATATAGTACCCCTACCAACCAAACTACGTATATGTATTATCCAGTAATTTCTCAATATTATATAGTATCCCTGTACCAACCAGAACTACAGTAATGTATTAATACCAGTAATTCTCAATATTATATAGTCTCCCGTACCAACCAGAACTACAGTATATTGTATTATACAGTAATTTTCAATATTATAGATATTCCCTATACCAACCAGAACTACAGTATATTGTATTAATACCAGTATTCTCAATATTAAATAGTATCCCTATACCCACCAAACTACAGTATTGTATTATACCATAATTCTCAATATTATATATTATCCCCGTACCAACCAGAACTACAGTAATGTATTAATACCAGTAATTCTCATATTATATAGTATCCCTGTACCAACCAGAACTACAGTATATATATACCAGTAATTTCAATATATATAGTATCCCTGTACCAACCAGAACTACAGTATATATATTAATCCAGTAATTCTCAATATTATATAGTATCCCTGTACCACCCAGAACTACAGTATATATAATACCA
This sequence comes from Hymenochirus boettgeri, assembly GCA_019447015.1. Lineage (NCBI taxonomy): Eukaryota > Metazoa > Chordata > Amphibia > Anura > Pipidae > Hymenochirus > Hymenochirus boettgeri. The sequence goes on from JAACNH010003887.1 coordinate 2,317, forward strand.
GTAATTCTCAATATTATATAGTATCCCTGTACCACCCAGAACTACAGTATATTATATAATACCCATGTAATTCTCAATATTATATGTTATCCTGTACCAACCAGAACTACAGTATATGTATTATACCAGTAATTCTCAATATTATATAGTATCCCTATCCCAACCAGAACTACAGTATATGTATTAATACCAGTAATTCTCAATATTATATAGTATCCCTGTAACCAACCAGAACTACAGTATAGTATTAACCATAATTCTCATATTATTAGTATCCCTGTACCAACCAAACTATAGTAATGTATTAATACCAGTAATTCTCAATATTATATAGTATCCCTACCAACCAGAACTACAGTATATGTATTAATACCAGTAATTCTCAATATTATATAGTATCCCTGTACCAACCATACAGTATATGTATTAATACCAGTAATTCCAATTTATGTATCCCTGTACCACCAGAACTACATATATGTATTAATACCAGTAATTCTCAATATTATATAGTATCCCCGTACCACAAAAAGAACTACAGTATATGTATTAATACCAGTAATTCTCAATATTATATAGTATCCTGTACCAACCAGAACTACAGTAATGTATTAATACCAGTAATTCTCAATATATATAGTATCCTGTACCAACCAGAACTACAGTATAATGTATTAATAGCCAGTAATTCTCAATATTATTAGTATCCCTGTACCAACCAGAACTACAGTATATGTATTAATACCACGTAATCTCAATATTATAGTATTCCCTGTACCAACCAAACGAAACTTATGTATTAACTCAGTAATTCTCAATATTATATAGTATCCCTGTACCAACCAGAACTACAGTATATGTATTAATACCAGTAATTCTCAATATTATATAGTATCCCTGTACCAACCAGAACTACAGTATATGTATTAATACCAGTAATTCTCAATATTATATAGTATCCTGTACCAACCCAGACACATATATGTATTAATACCAGTAATTCTCAATATTATATAGTATCCCGATCCAACCATGAACTAAGTATATGTATTAATACCAGTAATTCCAATATTATAATCCGTACCAACCGAACTAACAGTCTATGTATTAATAGCAGTAATTTTCCAATATTATATATACCCGTATACCAACCAGACTACAGTATATGTATTAATACCAGTAATTCCCAATATTAAATGTATCCTGTATACCACCAGAACTACAGTATATGTATTAATACCAGTAATTCTCAATATTATATATACCCCGTACCAACCAGAACTACAGTATATGTATTAATACCAGTATTCTCAATATTATATAGTATCCCTTACCCAACCAGAATACTAGTATATGTATATACCAATAATTCTCATATTATATAGTATCCCGTACCAACCAGAACTACAGATATGTATTATCATTAATTTTCAATATTATAGTATCCCTTACCAACCAGACTACAGTATATGTATTAATACCAGTAATTCCAATTAATATAGTATCCTCCGATACCCACCATAGACTACAGTATATGTATTACTACCAGTAATTCCCTCATATTATTAGTATCCCCGTACAACCAACACTACAGTATATGTATTAATACCAGTAATTCTCAATATTATATAGTATCCCTGTACCAACGACAGAACTACAGTATAATGCATTGTACCATAATTCTCAATATCATATGTATCCCTGTACCAACCAGAACTACAGTATATATTTGATATCAGTATTCTCAATATTAATATGTATCCTTACACAACCAGAACTACAGTTATATATTAATACCATATCCAGTAAGTCTCAATATTATATAGTATCCCTGTACCACCCAGAACTACCTTATATATTATGTATACCAGTATTCTCATATTATATAGTATCCCTACTAACCAGAACTACAGTATATATATATAATATATATTATATTTATATATATTATATTATCCAGTAATTCTCAATTTATATAGTATCCCTGTACCAACCAGAACACAGTATATATATATATTAATACCAGTAAATTCCTCAATATTATATAGTATCCCTGTACCACCCAGAACTTACAGTATATTATATTAATACCATAATTTCAATATTAATGTATCCCTATACCAACCAGAACTACAGTATATGTATTAAATACAGTAATTCTCAATATTATATAGTATCCCTGTACCAACCAGAACTACAGTATATGTATTAATACGCAGTAATCTCATTATTATATAGTATCCTGATACAACCAGAACTAAGTAATGTATTAATACCAGTAATTCTCATATTATATAGATAGTCCCCGTACCAACCAGAACTACAGTATATGTATTAATACCAGTAATTTCGCATATTATAAGTATCCCTAACCAACCGTCACTACAGTATATGTATTAATACCAGTAATTCCTCAATATAAATGTATCTGTATACCCACCAGAACTACAGTATATGTATTAATACCAGTAATTCTCAACTATTATATAGTATCCAGTATCCCCGTACCAACTAGAACTACAGTATATGTATTATACGATACTTCTCAATATTAATAGTTCCTGTACCACAACTTAGTAAATGTATATACCAGTAATTCTCATATTATATAGTATCCCGTACCAACCAGAACTACAGTATATGTATTATAGCAGTAATTTTCAATTTATATAGTACCCTATACCAACCAGTACTCAGTATATGTAATTACACCAGTAATTCCCAATATTAAATATTATCTCTATACCCACCATAACTACAGTAATTGTATTACTACCAGTAATTCTCAATATTATATAGTATCCCCGTACCAACCAGAACTACAGTATAGTATTAATACAGTAATTCTCAATATTATATAGTACCCTATACCAACCAGAACTACAGTATATGTATTATACCAGTAATTCTCATATATAGAATCCTCATACCAACCAGAACTACAGTATATGTATTAATACCAGTAATTCTCAATATTATATAGAATCCTCATACCAACCCAGAACTACAGTATATGTATTATACCAGTATTCTCAATATTATATAGTATCTCCGTACCAACCAGATCTACAGATGATTAATACCAGTAATTCTCAATATTATATAGTTCCCCGTACCAACCAGAACTACAGTATATGTATTAATACCAGTAATTCTCTATATTATATAGATCCCTGCACCAACCAGACTACAGTATATGCATTATACCAGTAATTCTCAATATCATATAGTATCCCTGTACCAACCAGAACTACAGTATATATATGATATCAGTAATTCTCAATATATATATGTATCCCTTTACCAACCAGAACTACAGTTTATGTATTAATACCAGTAATTCTCAATATTAATATAGTATCCCTGTACCAACCAGAACTACAGTATATGTATTAATACCATAATCTCAATATTATAGTATACCTGTACCAACCAGAACTAACTATATGTATTATACCAGTAATTCTCATATTATATAGTATCCCTTTACCAACCAGAACTACAATATATATAATTATACCAGTAATTCTCAATATTATATAGTATCCCGTACCAACCAGAACTACAGTAATGTATTAATACCATTAATTCCACTATTATAATAGTATCCCCGTACCAACCAGAACTACAGTATATGTATTAATACAGTAATTTCAATATTATATAGTATCCCTATACCAACCGTACTACAGTATATGTATTAATACCAGTAATTCCCAATATTAAATGTATCCTATACCAACCAGAACTACAGTAATTAATACCAGTAATTCTCAATATTATATAGTATCCCTGTACCAACCAGAACTACAGTATATGTATTATACAGTAATTTTCAATCTTATATAGTATCCCTATCCAACCAGTACTACAGTATATGTATTAATACCAGTAATTCAATATTAAAAGTATCTCTATACCCCCATAACTAAGTATATGTATTACTACCAGTATTCTCAATATATATAGTATCCCCGTACCAACAAAACTACAGTATATGTATTAATACCAGTAATTCTCAATATTATAATAGTATCCCCTATAACCAACCAAACTACAGTATATTTATTAATACCAGTAATTCAATTTTTAGAACCTCATACCAACCAGACTACAGTATTTATTAATACCAGTAATTCCAATATTATATAGAATCCTCATACCAACCAGAACTCAGTATATGTATTAATACCATAATTCCAATATTATATATACTCCGTACCAACCAGACTACAGTAATATGATTAATACCATAATTCTCAATATTATATAGTATCCCCTACACCCAGAACTACAGTATATGTATTAATACCAGTAATTCTCAATATTATATAGTATCCCTGCCCAACCAGAACTACAGTATATGATTAGTACCAGTATATTCTCAATATCATATAGTATCCCGGTACCAACCAGAACTACAGTATATATATTGATATCAGTAATTCTCAAATTATATAGTATCCCTTTACCAACCAGAACTACAGTTTATGTATTATACCAGTAATTCTCAATATTATATAGTATCCCTGTACCACCAGAACTACAGTATATGTATTAATACCACTAATACTCAATATTATATAGTATACCTGTACCAACCAGAACTAAACTATATGTATTAATACCAGTAATTCTCAATATTATATAGTTTCCCTTTACCAACCGGAACTACAGTATATATATATTAATACCAGTAATTCCAAATATATAGTACCCTGTACCAACCAGAACTACAGTAATGTATTATACCATTATTTCTCATATTATATAGTATCCCCGTACCAACCAGAACTACAGTATAGTTATTAATAGCAGTAATTTTCAATATTATAGATATCCCTATACCAACCTGTACTACAGTATATGTATTAATACCATTAATTCTCAATATTATATGTATCCCCGTACCAACCAGAACTACAGTATATGTATAATAGCAGTAATTTTCAATATATATGTATCCCTATACCAACCTGTACTACAGTATATGTATTAATACCAGTAATTCCCTATTAAAATGGTATCTGTATACCCACCAGAACTACGTATAGTATTAATACCAGTAATTCTCAATATTATATAGTATCCCCCGTACCAACTAGAACTACAGTATATGTATTATACCAGTAATTCTCAATATTATATAGTATCCCCTGTACCAAGCAGAACTACTATTAATGATTAATACCAGTAATTCCCAATATTAAAGTATCCCTGTACCACCCAGAACTACAGTATAGTATTAATACAGTAATTTCAATATTATATAGTATCCCTGTACCAACCAGAACTACGTATTGTATTAATACCCTAATACTCAATATTATATAGTATACCTGTACCAACCAGAACTAAGCTATATGTATTAATACCAGTAATTCTCAATATTATATAGTATCCCTGTACCACCAGAACTACAGTATATGTATTAATACCAGTAATTCTCAATATTATATAGTATCCTCTATACAACCAGAACTACATTATATGTATTAATCCGTAATTCTCAATATTATATAGTATCCCTGTACCAACCAACTACAGTATATGTATTAATACCAGTAATCTCAATATTATATAGTATCCCTGTACCCCCAGAACTAGTTAATGTATTAATACCAGTAATTCAATATTATATAGTATCCTCGTACCAACCAGAACTACAGTATATGTATTAATAGCAGTAATTTCAATATTATATAGTATCCCTAGACCAACCAGTTACAAGTATATGTATTATACCAGTAATTCCCAATATTAAATGGTATCTGTATACCCACCAAACTACAGTAATTGTATTAATACCAGTAATTCCAATATTATATAGTTCCCCGTACCAACCAGAACTACAGTATATGTATTTATACCAGTAATTCTCAATATTATAGTTCCCTGTACCAACCAGAACTATAGTAAATGTATAATACCAGTAATTCCAATATTATATAGTATCCCCGTACCAACCAGAACTACAGTATATGTATTAATAGCAGTAATTTCAATATTATATAGTACCCTATACCAACAGCTACAGTATATGTATAATACCAGTAATTCCCAATATTAAATATATCTCTATCCACCCAGTAACTACAGTATATGTATTAATACCAGTAATTCTCAATATTATATAGTATCCCGTACCGAACCAGAAACTACAGTATATGTATATACAGTAATTCTCAATATTAATAGTATCCCTGTACCAACGAGAACTACAGTATATGTCATTAAGTACCAGTAATTCTCAATATCATATAGTATCCCTGTACCAACCAGAACTACAGTAATATATTAGATACAGTAATTCTCAATATTATATAGTAACCCCTGTACAACCAGAACAACAGTTTATATATTAATACCAGTAATTCTACATATTAATAGTATCCCTGTACCAACCAGAACTACAGTATATATCATCAATATATATATATATATATATATATAATATATATATTAATACCAGTAATTCTCAATATTATATAGTATCCCTACCAACCAGAACTACAGTTATATATATAATACCAGTAATTCTCAATATTATATAGTATCCCTTACCAACCAGAACTACGTATTGTATTAATACCAGTAATTCTCAATATTATATAGTATCCCTATACCAACCAGAACTACAGTATATGTATTAATACCAGTAATTCTCAATATTATATAGTATCCCTGTACCACCAGAACTACAGTATATGTATTAATACCAGTAATTCTCAATATTATATAGTATCCCTGTACCAACCAGAACTATAGTAAATGTATTAATACCAGTAATTCTCAATATTATATAGTATCCCCGTACCAACCACAGAACTACAGTATTTATTAATACCAGTAATTTTCAATATTATATAGTATCCCTACCAACCAGTAATACAGTATATGTTTATAATACCAGTAATTCCCAATATTAATGGTATCTGATACCCACCAGAACTACAGTATAGTATTAATACCAGTAATTCTCAATATTATATAGTACCCGTACCAACTAGAACTACAGTATATGTATTATACCAGTAATCTCAATATTTATATAGTATCCCTGTACCAACAGAACTATATAATGTATTAATACCAGTAATTCTCAATATTATATAGTATCCCTGTACCAACCAGAACTTACAGTAATTTATTAATAGCAGTAATTTTCAATATTATATAGTATCGCCTATACCAACCAGTACTACAGTATAATATATGTATTAATACAGTAATTCCCAATATTAATAGTATCTCTATACCCCCAGAACTACAGTATATGTATTACTACCAGTAATTCTCAATATTATATAGTATCCCCGTACCAACCAGAACTACAGTATATGTATTAATACCAGTAATTCTCAATATTATATAGTATCCCTATACCAACCAGAACTACAGTATATGTATTAATACCAGTAATTCTCATTATATAGAATCCTCATACCAACCAGAACTACAGTATATGTATTAATACCAGTAATTCTCAATATTATATAGAATCCTCATACCAACCAGAACTACAGTATATGTATTAATACCAGTAATTCTCAATATTGATATAGTATCTCACTCGTACCAACCAGAATCTACAGTATATGATTAATACAGTAATACCAGTAATTCTCAATATTATATAGTATCCCCGTACCAACCAGAACTACAGTATATGTATTAATACCAGTAATTCTCTAATATTATATAGTATCCCTGCACCACCAGAACTACGATATGTTTACAGTAATTCTCAATATCATTAGTATACCCTGTACCAACCAGAACTACAGTATATATATATACAGTAATTCTCAATATATATAGTATCCCTTACCAACCAAACTACAGTTATGTATTAATACCAGTAATTCTCAATAATTATAATCCCTGTACCAACCAGAACTACAGTATATGATTAATACCAGTAATTCTCAATATTATATAGTATCCTGTACCAACCAGAACTAACTATATGTATTAATACGTAATTCTCAATATATTAGTATCCCTTTACCAACCAGAACTACAGTATATATAATTAATACCAGTAATTCTCAATATTATATATAGTTCCCTGTACCAACAGAACTACAGTAATGTTAATATACCATTATTCTCAATATTATATAGTATCCCCGTACCAACCAGAACTACAGTATATGTATTAATACCAGTAATTTTCATATATATAGTATCCCTATACCAACCAGACTACAGTATATTTATTAATACCAGTAATTCCAATATAAATGTATCTCTATACCAACCAGAACTACAGTATAATTATACCAGTAATTCTCAATATTATATTATCCCTGTACCAACCAGAACTACAGTATATGTATTAATACAGTAATTTCAATATTATATAGTATCCCTTACCAACCAGAACTACAGTATATGTATTAATACCAGTAATTCCAATATTATAATAGTATCTCTATACCACCAGTAACTACAGTATATGTATTACTACCGTAATTTCAATAATTATTAGTATCCCCGTACCAACCAGAACTACAGTATATGTATTAATACCAGTAATTCTCAATATTATATAGTATCCCTATACCAACCAGAACTACAGTATATGTATTAATACCAGTAATTCTCATTTTATAGAATCCTCATACCAACCAGAACTACAGTATATGTATTAATACCAGTAATTCTCAATATTATATAGAATCCTCATACCAACCAGAACTACAGTATATGTATTAATACCAGTAATTCTCAATATTATATAGTATCTCCGTACCAACCAGATCTACAGTATATGCATTAATACCAGTAATTCTCAATATTATATAGTATCCCGTACCAACCGAAACTACAGTATATGTATTAATACCAGTAATTCTCAATATTATATAGTATCCCTGCACCAACCAGAACTACAGTATATGCATTAGTACCAGTAATTCTCAATATCATATAGTATCCCTGTACCAACCAGAACTACAGTATATTATTATACTCAGTATTCTCAATATTATATAGTATCCCTTACCAACCAGAACTACAGTATATGTATTAATACCAGTAATTCTCAATATTATATAGTATCCCTGTACCAACCAGAACTACAGTATATGTATTAATACCAGTAATTACTCAATATTATATAGTATCCCTGTACCAACCAGAACTAACAGTATATGTATTAATACCAGTAATTCTCAAATATATAGTATCCCTTACCAACCAGGACTACAGTATATATATATAATACCAGTAATTCTCAATATTATATAGTATCCCTGACCAACCGAACTACAGTAATGTATAATACCATAATTCTCAATATTATAGTATCTCGCCTACCAACCAGAACTACAGTATATGTATTAATACCAGTAATTTTCAATATTATATAGTATCCCTATACCAACCGACTACAGTATATGTATTAATACCATTAATTCTCAATATTATATAGTATCCCGTACCAACCAGAACTACAGTATATGTATTAATAGCAGTAATTTTCAATATTATATAGTATCCCTATACCAACCTGTACTACAGTATATGTATTAATACCAGTAATTCCCAATATTAAATGGTATCTCTTACCAACCAGAACTACAGTAAATTAATACCAGGAATTCTCAATATTATATAGTATCCCTGTACCAACCAGAACTACAGTATATGTATTAATAGCAGTAATTCTCAATATTAAAGTACCCTGTACCACCAGAACTACAGTATATGTATTATACCAGTTAATTTCAATTATATATATAGTTTCCCCGTACCAACCAGAACTACAGTATATGTATTAATAGCAGTAATTTCAATATTATATAGTATCCCTAACCAACCAGTCTACAGTATATGTATTAATACCAGTAATTTCCAATATTAATGGTATCCTTACCCAGAACTACAGTATATGTTATTATACCAGTAATTCTCAATATTAATATAGTATCCCTGTACCAACCAGAACTACAGTATATGTATTAATACCAGTAATTCTCAAATTTATAGTATCCCCGTACCAACCAGAACTACAGTATATGTATTAATACCAGTAATTCTCAATATTATATAGTATCCCTATACCAACCAGAACTACAGTATATGTATTAATACCAGTAATTTCAATATTATATATATCCCTGTACCAACCAGAACTACAGTATATGTATTAATACCAGTAATTCTCAATATTATATAGTATCCCTGTACCAACCAGAACTACATTATATGTATAATACCAGTAATTATCAATATTATATAGTATCCCTAACCAACCAGAACTACAGTATATGTATTAATACCAGTAATTCTCAATATTACATAGTAGCCCTTTTCTGGACAACACCACACCTATCCCCCTTAAAGAAATCACACATAAAGGAGAACTTTTAAAACTACACGATGGAGATAAAAAATATTACAGAAGAATGAAAGAAAGACAATAAGGATAGCTATGAGAAATGCTTATATGAAATTAATGATAGAATTAACAAAATGGAGCTTGAATTGAAACAAACCAAACATCGCAAATTCATCAGAGATAAGAAAGATTATGAATTATGTAAAGTTTACAATTGGAGCCGACATATTACACCTCAGACACCAAGAAGAAGACTTTACACTACTCCCAAGTCAGCGCTGAGAAACCGACCAAACATCATGGGAATCATCACATACACCAGATTACAGATATGGAACGAACACTAATACCAGGAAGGCTATTTCCATTTTAGAAATAGTTCATTTTAGAAATATGAAACACAGTGACCAGGATCGAGGGAATGTTGTCTCCCCCATATTATCCCCTCCCCACTCTTTCTCTTCTTCCTCTTCCTCTTTTTTATCAGGAGCCGACTTACCGAGATCACATATGGAGAGACGAATCCCGCATCCCAGGGAGAGACAATCATCTATTCACCAGCGATACGAGGACACCCGCAACAGAAGAAAATCAGACGAGGAAGAGGACGGGGACACAAGGGAACATCCAAGAAGATCAGGGGCGCCCACATGGAATCGGCGATAATGGAGACATCAGGGGGTGAGGACAATACAAAAACTTCAAATGTGATCAATCTATCGAAATACACCCCCAACAATGAGGAATTAAAGGTATTAGAAATGGGTCTAAACTTCGTACCAGAATCTAGGATACGAATTTTCGATGTACTTGTGGACATCAATCGTTTTATTAGAAAACTTATCCTAAAGAGACACTTTACTAACACTAATGAGGACTGGACTGATGTCATAGATACGAGTAGAGATATGCAGAATATAAGTATATGTTTAAATAATAATGAAGGAATGCATAACGATTTGATATATGACTTTAACCGTATGGACCAAATAAATGTTACCAATCTTATGGACCTCTTATCTGTTGGCAGAGTATCCCCGGAAATAAAACACGTTGATTTATGGGATAAGTCAGATATCTGCCCTGTAAACATTAGAGGCCCATATATTTATACATTCCAAAAAATGGTGTATAGGGATGTTAATAAACTCCAATACCTAGAAAATAAATGGTTACCAAATAAGGGGGTTCTTAAGGCCTTACAAAGCCTCTCTAGTAATAAGGAGATAGTGATTCGTCCCTCCGATAAAGGAGGATCTATTGTTATAGTCGACACTACATACTATAATAAAGAAGCCAATAGACAATTATCAGAAGCAGATACCTATATCAAATTGAAATCTGACCCTACGGAAAAATATAAAACGGCACTGTATGAATTAGTGGATCTGGGCGTGGAATGGGGAGTCATAAATATGTCAGAGAGTAAATTTTTAAAGGTGAAATACCCTGTGGTCCCCATTTTCCACATGTTTCCCAAGGTCCATAAATCAGTTACAGATGTTAAGTGTCAGCCCATAGTTTCCGGAATAGGTTCTATAAATGAACACTTGGCTCAATATATAGATAAACTCTTACTTCCCATGGTTTTCAAACTCCCATCATATGTCAGAGACACAACGGACATCATTAACAAAATAAAAGAGGTTAAGTGGCAACATGATCATATATGGGTTACCATCAATGTAAATGCCCTTTATACTTCCATTGAACATAGTAAAGGCATTGAGGCAGTCAAATATTGGTTGGAATATTACAAACTGTATCCACCCATACAAAATGAGTTTATTATCAAAGCCATGGAACATCTTCTATGTACCAATTATTTTCTATTTGATGGTACCCATTATCTCCAGAGGAGGGGGGCTGCGATGGGGGTGATATTCTCGCCGTCGTATGCCAACCTCCTCATGGGGTTTTGGGAAATCAAACATATTTATACCCATAGGAACATTTTCCAACAGTACATAATCAGATACTATAGATACATAGATGATCTGATTCTGTACAGCGGATGAAAATATGATGTCTTCTTTTTTGAAATATTGTAATAATAACGAATTTGGCTTGACATTTACAATGGCTATGAATAGAGACCATATTGACTTTTTGGATGTAACCTTTAGCAGTGAAGGCAAAAATATCTGCACGGGACTGTATCGCAAGCCCATTTCACGTAACACACTGCTGAGAGCTGACTCGAATCATCCTTCTAATACCATACGCAGTATACCATATGGCCAATTCATACGCATCCGTAGAATATGTTCCACTTGGCAAAGATTCCAAAATAGCGCCATGGAGTTATGGGACAGATTGTTAGAGCGAGGTTTTAATACCTCACTCATTAGAGTAGCCTATGAAAGAGCCATCTCTAAAAATAGAATAGAACTGCTAACTTATAATAACAAAAAAAAGCCTAAGGATATAACAAAGGAAAAAATAGGCAAGGCCTATTCACAAAAAATCACAAAAATACCCCCTATATGACTATGACATACACCAATGATACAAATAGAGTGTGTCAAATAATCAGAAAACACTGGCATTACTTATTGGGAGACCCAGTTTTAGGTTTCTCTCTATCTAATAACCCTAAATTTTCCTTTCAAAAAGGCAAGACAGTGGCGTCATATGTATCAGCCAGTCTGTTCAATAATGAATACAGAACTGGCGATACGTGGTTAAAAACTTATGGTAGCTATCCCTGTGGCCGAAGTGGGTGCGCTACGTGTAAAATTATGACACCTACTAAAAGATTCCAGAGTAAAAAAACAGGACTACAGTATGATATTAGGATACATGGCAACTGTAGGTCCACACATGTTGTATACTTGGCTACATGTATATGTGGAATTCAGTATGTGGGCAAAACGATACGAACTGCTAATAAACGTATATCTGAACATATTTATGCCACGAGAAGGGGTGATAGCACTTCAGCAATATCAAAACATGTTTTGGAAGCGCATGGAGGCACAATGAATGTCTCCTTCGCTGTAATAGATAATGGAATACTGGCTGGGCTCAGAAAGGGTGACAGAGACAAACGTTTGTTACGTCTAGAGGCGATGTGGATACACAAACTAGGTACCATACAACCGGATGGTTTAAACTGGGATTTTGAGCTAAGCTGCTTTTTTGATATATAAAATATACAATATACTAAGTGGATACCCTTCAGGATTAATTGTAATATCTACTCACCATAATAGGGACTATTTATTTCTCCCTTTGTTCAAAATTCAAATTTCATTTTATTCTATTCTATCACATGTTCCGCTATATACCTCTTATGTGAAATGGGAGTCTTATTATAATTGGCACACTCCTTATGGCTTTATATAAAATATAACATGTAGCATATAGTAATATGTTCTCAGATAACTATATATTTAATCATATATTTATTTATTTACGTATTGCTACAAGTTTATACTGCATTTTACTGTGACCTAGTCTGGTGTTTTCTATCTATATATATACATTAAGATTTAACAGATATTCTCGTTACATACATCTATTTGTTACTTTTGTAACAATTTGTTTTTAACCTTGTTGTTAATATGTCAGATAATGTGTTGTGTGCTATGTATGACCTGCATTTGCAACTTATGTTGATTTCTGTTAGTAGCAGTTAGGCCCACCTGTGACTCTAATTTATTTAATTGATTTATGTTGGATTAATCTGTTGGATTGTTGATTTTATGCACTTGAAATAAAAACTAAGACTTTTATTCCCTCCCTGAGTTGCGTGTTCTAACTACTAGTGGAAGCAATTCTCAATATTATATAGTATCCCTGTACCAACCAGAACTACAGTATATGTATTAATACCAGTAATTCTAAATATTATATAGTATCCCCGTACCAACCAGAACTACAGTATATGTATTAATACCAGTAATTCTCAATATTATATAACAAAACTACATCCAAAGTAAACTTCAAAAAATTTAACAATCTCTCCAAGACGACTCATTCTGGGAGACTCTGAATCACATTGGCGGAAAATCCCAACAAAACAAACAGCACATCTAACATGGCAAAGTCTGGTTTCACTACTTTATAGATCTGTACAAAGGAATCCCTACACAAGATCTCACTCCAGAACAAAACCAGATCATCAACAAACTAAAGAATATGGAGGAGAAGCTCAAGGACTATAACCTATAACACTACAGGAAGTAGCTGACAAAATTAAGCTCTTGCAAAGTAAAAAAGCCAGTGGTACGGACGGAATTCTACCCGAAATGATCCAGTACAGCTCCCCTGAAATACACACTACAATATCCAAACTATTTACCTAGTCCTATATGTTGGGCACTTCCCTGAAGTCTGGAATCAAGGTCTGATAACACCAATCCACAAAAGTGGAGACCATTATCATCCAGCCAACTACAGAGGTGTCTGTGTGAGCAGTGTACTGGGAAACTGTATAACAGCATTCTAATAGGAGAATCATTACTTTCCTCACACAACATCACATTCTCAGTACCAGCCAAGCTGGGTTCTTACCAAACCATCGTACCACTGACCACATCTATACTCTGCACAGCCTCATAACACATCATGTCCACAACACAAGGAATTGGGAAATATTTGCCTGCTTTGTGGACTTTAAAAAGGCATTTGACTCAGTGTGGCACCCAGGCCTATTCCTAAAACTTCTGGAAAGTGGAATAGGTGGAAAAACATATGATGTCATCAAGAGCCTTTATACTGGTAATAAATGCAGTGTAAGTGAATGGGAAAAGAACTTCATACTTCCTGCAAGGTCGGGGAGTCAGGCATGGATGTAGTCTGAGTCCAACTCTCTTTAACATCTACATCAACCAACTGGCAGCAGCTGTAGAAACCTCATCAGCACCAGGACTTCCTCTACATGACACCAATGTAAAGTTCCTGATCTACGCAGATGACCTCTTACTGCTATCACCAACAGAGAGTGGCCTACAAGACAGTCTAGCCATCCTGGAGAAATTCACCACCTGGGCACTTCCCATCAATCCAAATAAAATGAAAATTAGGATGTTCCAGAAGAAATACAAAAATTCAACACACGACCCTTCATTCACACTGAATAACCAGATACTCAGCAGAACAGAGAACTATACTTATCTCGGCCTGGAGATCAACCATTCTGGGAGCTTTAGGGCAGCTATAGAGACTCTGAAAGGAAAAGCCTCCGTTATAAGAAAACCACTGGATTAACTCAAACCACCGGTAAAAGTTATCTCCCCAATCCTACTCTATGGCAGTGAAGTATGGGGATATTGGGGTACACTATGTAATGACATGTCACAGACTGAGATAGATATATACACAGTAAATATTGGGGTACACTATGTAACGGCATGTCACAGACTGAGATAGATAGATGATATATACACAGTAAATAGATTTATCCTCAATAAAAGATAGTTTTATGGTTATAAACACAAAAAAGACATACCCCCCTCAACCAGACCCAGGTACACACACCTACTGATCTACTTATCCATTACTGTGGCAGCCATGCTTAAAGGGTAACTAAAGTCAAAAAAACTAATTTTGACCAATCATCAAAAAGGTTTTTTTTTTTTAACCCCCACGTGGCACAGGTACATACACCTATTGACCTACCCCTCCATTACTGTTGCAGCCATACCTAAAGGGTAAATAAAGTCAAAAATGCTTTTTGACCAATTATCAAAAAAGTTTTTTTAACCCCGAACCTGACACAGGTACACACACCTACTGATCTACTTATCCATTACTGTGGCAGACATACTTAAAGGGTAACTAAAGTCAAAAAAATACATTTTGATCAAAAATCATTATCATTGAAAATGGTGCTAATTTTGCCCTAACCAATCAGATGTTAGCTTTCTGATTGATTGGATCAAAATTAGCACCACTTTGGGCTGGGTACACACAAAGTTTTTTTTGTCCCAAACAAGTGTTCACTACAAACTCATCATTCCCATTATTGAGTTTTAAAATCTGCAGCAAACACACATATTCCCTTCCAGAATGCAGCCCTTCAAGCCAAATTCAAAGTTTATACTTAAACTTTCCCTTTCTAGTTATTATTGTTATTATTATTATAAAATTATTATTATTTTTATTATTGTTATTATTGTTGTTATTATTTTTATTATTGTTATTATTATTATTAAATTATTATTGTTGTTATTATTATTATTATACTTAAACTTTCCCTTTCTAGTTATTATTGTTATTATTATTATAAAATTATTATTATTTTTATTATTGTTATTATTGTTGTTATTATTTTTATTATTGTTATTATTATTATTAAATTATTATTGTTGTTATTATTATTATTATTATTATTAATAATAATAATAATACATTATTTGTATTATTATTATTATTGCTATTAGAATTATTATTATTGTTGGTGTTGTTATTATTAATAATAATTATTAATGATAATAATATATTATTATTATTTTTGTTATTATTATTATTATTATATATTATTATTAATATTATTATTTTTATTATCATTATTGTTATTGCTATTATTAATTTTATTTATTATTATTGTTATTGCTATTATTATTTTTATTTATTATTATTATTATTATTACTATTATTATTATTGTTGTTATTATTGTTACTATTGTTATTATTATTATTTTTATTGTTGTTATTATTATTATTATTAAATTATTATTATTTTTATTGCTGTTATTATTGATTATTATTATGATTATTATTGTTATTATCATTATTAATAATAATATATTATTTTTTTTATTAGTATTGTTATTATTGTTATTATCATTATTATTATTAATGTTATTATTATTAATAATAATAAATTATTATTTTATTTCATTATGATTATTGTTATTATTATTATCATTATTATTATCATTATTATTGTTATTGTTCTTATTAGCATTATCATTATTATTATTGTTATTATTGTTATTTTTATTATTATTTTTTATTATTATTTTTACTATGATTATTATTATTATTATTATTGTTATTATTGGTATTACTGTTATTGTTAGAAAATTATTATTATTTTTATTATTGTTATTATTATTATTATTGTTACTATTATTATTTTTGTTATTATAATAGTATTATTGTTATTATTATTATTTTTACTGTTGTTATTATTGTTACTATTGTTATTATTATTATTAAATTATTATTATTATTGTTGTTGTTGTTGTTGTTGTTGTTATCTTCATCAATAATAATAATAATAATAAATTTGGTTGGTGATATATTGCGTTGATTGCTGTTTTAAAATTTTCTGGGAGTTTAAATTTATCTAATATCATATTCATATATTGCCAATTTTCGGCATCTAAAGTAATGAAGGTAGATGTGATATTTTTCTTTTGGGTCCAAAGTATTAAGTTTATTATTCTTCTTGTGATTCTTCTTGCATTTACCATTTCTTGTGGTAGAGTTCCTTTTTCCATAGTTGAGCTTAGTAATCTGGTGAGATGGGGTATTAATGTTTCTTGATATGTTTTATAATATTCTTATTTCGTCTATTTGTTCTTCGTTTAGTGAGGGCAATGTGATTGTTTCTAGGAATGATTGTATTTCGGTCTTTATAGGTAATTTGGTTTCTGGAGAGTCTGCTAGATTGTATAAATTATTGTCAAATTTTTCAAATTGGTTTGCAATTTCTTGTGGGTTTATTATTCTTGTCTTGGTTGGAGATGTGCATACGCTATTTTTGTTTTTGCAGATTGGTGTTTCAATCTGTTGGCAAGATATTTGTTGGCTTTGTTTCCTTGTACACAGTGGTTTGATATTAATCTGCAAATTAGTCTATCGCATTCATATAGATTAGGTTGGTGGAGTTTTTGTTGGGCTTCATATAATTTATTTTTGGTTGTTTCGTGTAGAGGGTTTTTTTTGTGTTCGGTTTCCAGAATTTCTAGTTCCTGTAATATTTTTAGTTTATTTTGGTTTCTAGAGTGTTTAAGTGTTGAGGCTAGTCTGATACATTCACCTCTAATATATGCCTTGTGTGCTAGCCATAGTATTTCAGTTTTGGTTTCTAGTATGTCATTAAATTGAAAGTATCTTTCATTGATGTGTGGATTAATCTATTTATTAATGATTGGGAAGTGCATACACTGTTACAGGCTAGTAGGCACCAGCACAGCAGGGAATCTCCTAGTAGAGAATGGAGCAGAATCCAACTGGCAGATCAAAGGTCATTCATATTCCTTAATAATTCAGGATGTAGAATTATTTCAGGTTTTCATAAATACCCCCAGTTTATCCAGTAATTAATTCTACATTTATAGATACCTGACACAATATCATAGCCCGAGCCAAACTTGAGATATTATCCTTCCTAGGCCTACAATCGATTAGATATGTCATATTTGGTCTTATTCTGTTGGGAAAATTAGTTATGGACCATCATGATATTATTTTGAATGTGACATGTATTATAAAGGATTTTATATCATTTATTAAAAGTTGACAAAAATATAAAGAAAAATAAAATAAATCAGTGAACATAAAGCGGTAACACAAGTGAGGG
The DNA here is from genome assembly GCA_019447015.1 of Hymenochirus boettgeri. Lineage (NCBI taxonomy): Eukaryota > Metazoa > Chordata > Amphibia > Anura > Pipidae > Hymenochirus > Hymenochirus boettgeri. Next base: position 21,204 of record JAACNH010003887.1, read on the forward strand.
TAGAAAAGGATAAAAGAAGGAATACTTAAGGATAAATGGCATCTGAAAAGTCCATGAGCAGAATCCAGAGCTTGTTAATCCAAATATTGGAAAAGTCCAAATAATAGTTCCTGCTGTAAGCCAATACGGTCCGTCCTGTTGGCTAGATGTTATTGTAGATCTTGTGACGAACTTCTTAGCTGAGACCCAATTCCAATTTTATCCTTTGTCTGAAAATGGGAGGGGTCTGTTCCCTAGAGGGGTGGACTTGGTTCTGCCCTCGAAGGTTGGTTCCTATTTTTGGAGGGAATTTTAAATGTCCAATTCCCCCCCAGTCCATAATCTGTGAACCACACGTCACCTTCAAAATAATATCATGATTGTTTATAACTAATTTTACCCAACAAAATAAGACCAAATATGACACCTCTGGTGGATTGTAGGCCTAGGAAGGATAATATCCCAAGTTTGGTTAATTACTGGATAAACTGGGGGTATTTATGGAAACCTGAAATAATTCTACATCCTGAATTATTAAGGAATATGAATGACCTTTCATCTGCCAGTTGTTTCTGCTCAATTCTCTTCTAGGAGATTCCCTGCTGTGCAGGTGCCTCCTAGCCTGTAACAGTGTATGTATATTACAGAGACTTCACACCTTGCCCCTTTGAAGTCAGACCTCTTGCTAGGTCAGCTAATTTAACACCAAATGGGAATGGCTATGGGAAAGGAAGCAGAGCTTACAATTTAACATGAATTAACCTTGTGATTACTCATGACAGGGAAACAATGTGGGAGCTGCCATACTGCTGGACCATGGCAATAAGGTGAAATAATTGAAAATTAGGAATGCATTTTCAGACATTGTGTATGGGGTTTTACATTGCACTCCTGTTCGTCACAGGTATTGTCAGCAAGGTTTCTGTGTTTGCTGACGACACAAAACTTTGTCGACCATTAAAAACTTCAGAGGATGTGCAATCGTTGCAGGGGGATCTAGATAGATTGTCACATTGGGCTGCTAAGTGGCAGATGAAATTCAATGTTGATAAATGGAAGGTGATGCATTTTGGACTTAAAAATCCTTGTGCTACTTATACTATAAATGGCTCTGTGTTAAGTGAATCCCTGATGGAAAGGGATCTTGGAGTTTTGGTGGATAACAAACTTAAAGGTAGCAAGCAATGCCAGGAGGCAACAGCCAGAGCCAGCATGGTACTGTCTTGTATGGATTCAAGGGAGGAAAATGTTATGGAGAAAAGGCGCTTGCATGGGGATATGATTACCGTGTATAAATACATTAACGGGCCATACAATAAACTATCTGGGGCATTGTTCACCAATAGAACATGTCAGAGGACACGTGGACATCCCTTAAGACTTGAAGATAAAAGGTTTAGGCTTCAAGTTGGGAAAGGGTTTGTCACTGTGAGAACGGTAAAGCTATGGAACTGTCTTCCAGTGGACGTTGTTATGGCAGGTTCATTGGTCAGTTTAATAAAAAGCTGGATGAGTTTCTACAAACAAGGAATGTTACAAGTTACTGGTATTGATACATAAAGTCGAGTTGGGAAAGGGTTTGTCACTGTGAGAACGGTAAAGCTATGGAACTGTCTTCCAGTGGACGTTGTTATGGCAGGTTCATTGGTCAGTTTAATAAAAAGCTGGATGAGTTTCTACAAATGATTGCTTGCAGTCTAGCTCTGGAAGGGAGGGGTCAACAGGATGTCAGCACTTCATTTAAAGTCCTTTCAACTGACAATGCTCGGACTCTGTATACAGCCCGTCACTGCTTGAGGGGGAGTAGACAGAGAGGGGAGGGGTACTACACAGCTTGGTACAAACTTCTGCTAGTGTGAAGAAACGAAGCCACACAGAAACATGAAAGTGAGGCAGCTTATACTAAGTGATCTATACATTGTATACAGACAAAGTTTTTTTTTCACTATAGTTGCCCTTTAAAGCAATCTTGCATTATAATAGTCAATCGTCCTCCTGTTGGCTAGATATTATTGTGAATGTTATACGAACTTTCGGCTGAACCCATCTCCCACTTTTTTATCCCTTTTGTCAGAAATAGAGGGGTCCTGGTCCTAGACGGGCGTACTTGTTCTGCCCCCGAAAGTTGGTTCCTAATTTTTGGAGGAATTGAAATACCAATTCCCCTCCACTCCATAATCCCGTGAACCACACATGTCACCACCTCAAATATTCTATCTGATTGATCCATAACTATTTTTACCCAACAGAACAGCCGAATAACCGACCTATCGTGGATATATGTGCCTATGAAGAATAATATCTCAAGTTTGTCTCGTGCTTGATATTGTGTCAGTTATCTATACAGTAGAATTAATACTGGGCTAAACCTAGGTGTTATTTATTAAAACCGTTACAATATTCTACATCATTGAATTATTGAGGAAATATGAATGACCTTTGATCTGACAGTTGGATCTGCTCAATTCTCTAACCTAAGGAGTATCCCTTTTTGCTGGGCCTACTATCCTGTAACATTAGTATGAGATTACAGGGACTCTTCACACCTTGCCCCTTTTGAAGATCAGACCTCTTGCTAGGGTCAGCTATTAACCCAAATGGAATGGCTTCTGGGAAAGGAGCAGAGTACAGTTTAACATGGAATTTAACCCTGTGAGTTACCCTGACAGGGAACAATGTGGGAGCTGCTCTTATACTGCGGGACAATGCAAATGGGGATAAATAATTGAAAATTGGGGGGAATGCATTTCAGACATTGTCGTAGTGCCCGCCGGCTGTCTGTCTTGCCTTCGTGCATTCTGGTTCTCACACACCTCTCCTCGGATATTAATTTGAGGATCCATGACATTATATAATCCTCCAGGATAATTCACTTAGCCGAGAAGCATTGTGTTCAGACACTGGTTATGAGGTGAAACTCTTATGGTGACTGTTTGTAGGCAGGGTGTGTGTAAATGCTTTTACAAGTGTGTTGTTTGTTTTATGACGGTGTGAGGTTGCTGGGGAGTCTGTATGCATGATGTATGTCACTTAGGGGATGGCTATTTTAAGGCTTAAAATATGGTGGGGTTCCGATATTATTGAGCAATAAAACATAACAATGATAAGTCCATTAAACACTAATCTTTTTACTTCCACACTAATGGGCAATGGTCCTTGTGATATCATTCCATTTGTGTATTGTTTTTAAAGTCAAATGTGGATTGCAGTCTTTAAGACTGCTGTGGTAAATCACAAAAGGTATTTAGGCCGTGCCACTTTACACCGCCATTAGCTATCTGGTCTTACATATTGTGTTAAAGCAGGGGCGTAACTAAGGGGGAGGACCGCAGCACGGAGCTTACTATTTACGTCACTGGTTACAATGTGGTGCAGCTGCGTGCTAATATGTAATGAAACTTCGCGTATCCAATTTATACTTGTTTTAGCACGAGTTTACCCTGCTATTTTCACAACAGCGCAAGGATGCAAATGATATCCCCTATCTATTAATCATAGACCTTACGTCCAAATACATTATACTACTGAAACATTGTATTTCCTAATCCCATGGGATGAGAAGCAAGAGCTAAGAGAGGAAAGACAGATGACCTGACCCTGCTCCCTCACAGACACCCCACCTACTGCTGAGGGGGCCCACACTCCATCTGACATAGACTTTACCAGAAGACAAATGGCAATCTAATTTTGAGTAAATAAAAGAACATTTATTCTGTCCCAACCAACCAAAAAAAAAAAAATATTGATGTGAACCAATCTGTTCCTTCTTCTAGCAGGTTTAGATGGTAATTTCAGACTGTGCCTTTTTTTTTTAAATGGTGGATGTGCCTGGAAAGGACCAGCGCTTAAAGGCAAATGTTCATTAAATGGCAACCGTGCATTAAATGGCAATCGTGGCGTTAATGGATATAGTGAGAAAATTTTTTTTTTGAATTCTTCTAAGTGTCCTATAATCATCCATCACCAGGGTACTTTAGTTTCTTTAAATTCTACATAGTCCCCGAATTATAAGCCTTTGAATATGCGGTGATTGTGTAGGAGTGCTACAACCTCATCTGCACTCAAAGGCCCACAACCCACACAATCCAAGCTCCTGCAGACTGTCCACACACTCTCCACCCACACTAGTGTACCATGTGCAACATAGTCAAATGCTGTAGTGCACACACACAATCAATAAACCATTACCCAGCAAATGAGCACTCACCATAAAACTACCCCTCCCCCCTCCAAACAAAATCTATATCCATACCAACCATGACCAAATGGAACGCTCATACAGTATTCTAATACAGTAATAAACTATAGCATAACCAACCGAACACACAGTATATATATAATAACAGTAATCAGTATATTAATAATACAGTAATAAGACTATATCCCAAACAAGACACACAGTATATATAATAATACAGTAATCACAGTGTATATAATCATACAGTAATACAGACATATACCAAACACGAACACACAGTATATATAAACAATACGTAAATACAGACTATACCAAACAGACACACATTATATATAACACTACAGTAAGACAGACTATATACCAACAAGCCACACATTATATATAACAATACGTTAATACAGACTAACACCAACCAGACATACAGTGCATCTATGAAATATATACGACTAAACAACTGAAAGTACAGGACAACAGCGTGTCACTGTGTTTGTAAAGGGCTCTCACACAAGCTGCTTTACCAACGGACTCTCTCTTCCGTAGAATTATGAACTCAGCTAAGCAGGGGGAGAGATTGAACTTTAGGTAAAAAGTCAATACACTTAGCAAGTTAGAGAACAGGCAGAGTTCAGTAACTTCCTTTTAAGAATCTCAGCACCATTGTCCTCGCTCTCTCCCCCTCTTGCACCTCCCTGTCACGCATATGCTACTTTATTCCCACACTTGATGCTTGCAGTCTACTCTGGAAGTGGAGGGGTCCAACAGGATTGTCCGCACTCATTTACAAAGGTCCCTTCAACTGACAATGCTCGGACTCTGTATGCAGCCCGTCATGCTTGCGGGGTGAGGGGAGTAGACATGCGAAGAGGGGAGGGGGTCTACACAGCTTGTACAACACTTCTTGCTAGTTGATAGAAACCGAGAGCCACACAAAAAACTTGAAAGTGACGCAGCTTTATAACTAAGTGATCTAACATTGTGCAGCACGTTTGCGGCGTCTAGCCCCGCTGGCAGGGAGGGGTTCCCCCGGCGGTCCGCCGACAGTCAATATATAAGTCCTTGCCCGACAGTGGCTCGGGACTCTGTCTACACGCCCTGTCATCCGCACTTAAAAGGGAGGGTGAGACAGAAGGAGTAGATGAAGAGGTAGCTAAAACTACGAGCAGCTAGGGGGTAAAGACTTCTTGCTATTGAAGAACGCACCGAAGCCCACAGAACATGAAAGTGAGGCAGCTGCATACTGAGAATGATCTATACCTTCGTCATCCAGACAAGTG